>JAQGBH010006490.1:0-12416 GCA_034698265.1 Sminthurinus aureus | reverse complement strand
CAGCCGTTCGGGCTCCAATAAAACTTGCAGAGTCTAATGCATTTAGAATGAGAGTCAAAAGGTACACTGCCCGTTAAGAACAAAATAAATAAAGCAAGAAATAATAATTTTTTACTCAAGAAAAAAAAATCTAATCAAGAAAATGTAAATTATGGTGATAATAAAAAAAAAGTTGATGGTATAATTTTATCATACCAATCACAAAATGCAAAACAAAACAAAGGAAATTGAATCGACAGATTAATTTTATTATTTATTCTTATTGTTAGTCAATGACAGGACTTCATACGCAATACTCATTGCATGAAAGAATGGATAATCGAATTAATTAGTTTTATTTTATTAATTAATTAGCCAAGTTCTCATGATGACCCAGAAGAATAGATAATGAAATGTGTATGTATACACAATCAATCTACTCATACTTATTTCTACATATAGGTTGACTTTACTTTTTACTTGTATCAACTAATTACATACGAAAGATACTTGATTGCATTAAGCAACTACTCAAGTGGAAATGTAAGCTATACCAAAGTATAAACAAATTCTAAACTCTAAAGTTTTTCTTTTGTTCAAAGTGGGATGAAGAACAATAATAGATATGCGATACGCAGTTGATCTACATTCTCTAGTCCAGTCTCAAGTTTCAAGTCTAGATCCTAGAGTCTGCAGTCGATGGATGAACCTAAACTTTTCTCTGTTCCGCTCATCATTATGTTTGAAATCATCAGCTAACTACTAAAATTGATACGCAAAGTACAAAATACAAAAGGAACTATTGTACGAAATATAGGAAAACTGCCGGTTAAAAAGATTAGAAATTAGAATTACAGATAAACTAGAGCACATTGAATGTTTTTGAGAGCTGATGAGAGCAAATTAGATTCAAGATTCAGCTAAGTCAATTCAGTCGTCGGTCCTCTTCTTCTGAAATCGAATAGTGAACAATAAAACTTTTCTTCTCTTCTGTCTCTTTTTTGCCCGTTCACAATGTACATTGTACATTCGGCATGTATCCATGCATTTCCATTTTCCATAATATTATACTAAACACTAATGAAGTGTTTCGGCAAATAACCCTTTTTACCATTTACCATTCCATTCTCAATGTTCAATTCCTATATGGATCATGAATAAGTGTCTTCTTTCCTATTTTCCTCCCTTGCCTTGTCTTGTCTTTTGGACTGTCTCGAGTCTCGAGCTTAGATTTAGGTTTTAGGTCAGAGGAGAGAAAAGGAAAAAGTTGGAGACGAAATGGATACATTTTCCAGTTTTGCATAATGTATTCGAATTTTCAAACGGCCCCTTCTAATCCCAGTCTAATTCCCCGCTTTCTGTCTCCTAATCCTTATTTACATTTCCCCATACACGGAGTATGGAGAAAGTGTTGGAATAAGAAGGAGAAGAAGAATAGCCCATCTATAACTTAATAGAGTTTTATATCTTTTTTGGATTTTCACAAGTATCTCCGTTTCAGTCTCAATGAATATAGTATACAGTGTACAGGAAGAAGAAGGATACTTGATGTGATAGGAAATAGGAATTTCGGCTATTTGAATTTTTACGACTGTCTCTTTTTCTTCCCTTTTCATCTGCTCAAACCATATCGATTGAATACAAACTCTTACATATATAATATATATAGACAGTAGACAGTACGCGCATATTGTCTGTACATTCATGCTAGAGATCGCTCATCATCATCTTCATCACTGCCGTTAGTTGGATCGACATTATTAAGTATTATTGACATGGAAATGTACGTATGCATTTTCACCTGGAGGCTTCATCTTCCGTCTTACAACTTCCATCTCCCGTTTGTAAAAAAGATAGTCAAATCAAAATATGGTGATAAAATTTGACGAGAATGAGAATGGGAACCAAAACCCATAAAACATTCTACATTTGACTTCCTAATTCTCACGATTACGACTAGGATGACGATTGACGATGATGAGGGTGATTGTGATTGTGTGTGACATTCTGAATCTGAAACTGACTGGTGCTAAAAACCATTCTACTGCACAATAGTGCATATTATACATTGAACAGTGTACATATGTACATATGCACAGAAATAAGAAGATGGAAGATGCGCCTATTGTATGAGAAATTGGAATGCGGTATGTAGTATGCAGAATTGAACTTGAGTGAAGACAATGGGGTGTTATGGAATCAACTACATAGTGAATGTAGCGGAAAAATAGGATGAGTCTGAGGATGAATCCAGATTCCAGAATCTACATGTACATAAGTACAGCATACAACATTTGGCTCTTTTCTCTTTTCCTTATACTTCTTACTATAGTCCAAAGTTCCAAATCCAAAGTGTTCGATTACAGAGGGAAGAGTGAATCCTGATTTTCCTTGGAAAGTTTTTAAATGGAACAGACGACACGACAATACTTCGCACTTTTCATCATCCACCCTTTGGAATTCGGAAACAGAGAACCGAGAAAACATCAGGACAAAAAAATAGAGAAAGGAGAGCATTTGAGGAGAAAGTCGTAAATCGACAACCATTAGATCCGTCGAATATCGAATAGTTATAAGCATCCCTCTCGGTATCTTTCCTGTGTACAGTGTGCATCCTTGAAAAATCTTTAAGGTTTCTTTCACAATAGACTTTTTTGTGTCCTCGTTGCAAGAGATTTCATAGGTTTTTTATTGCTCCGTCTACTGACTACTGACTGACTACTTTTGTTATTATGCTGGTATATTTATATACTTGTGCCTTGTTCTCTTGTCTCTTGTCTGCTATGTGTTGTGTAATAATGTCTGCTATCTCCAATCTCATATACATGCAATGTACACTGTAAACATATTCTGTTTATTTCTATAATTCCTATATTTCTCTCACATCGTTAAAGTATTTTCCTTGCGCTAAAAACGGATGCAGCGGATGAGTCGGTTCGGATTTTCACCATATGTATAATATGTAATATAAATAAATTACCTACAGTTTTATCCACATTGACTCTCAATCAAGAATCAAGGGAGCTCAACTTAAATCAAAAATCAATGAATGGAAGATGAAAGAAAACGAAAGCGTGTAATTCAATATTCAATAATCAATATCAGTTTTTAGTTGTTAGTTCATGCAACTCTGTCATAAATGTGTTATTCCAGTGCAGAAATGGTTTTCGTTATTATTAGCTGTATATTTGTTGTGCATATGATATGTATTTATTTACAAAACGGATAGCATTTGTATTAAACAGATTCTATGGATTCTCATTTCTAATCCCCGTATTTTTCAGCAAACTAAAAGAATTGAGTATGGTGCACATATATTTTGAGAAACTGAGGAGAAAAAATTATTCAAAGAACAACAAAAGTTGTGCAATATAATTATTTAGTCAAGTTTTAGATGCACTAATTACAGATAATTTTGTAGCAAGTTAAAAACAGCTGGTGTGTTTTATTATGGTTTAGTTAACCAACTAATTAGTAGATGCATTCACTGCAGCCTACAGCATGCAATTCATCTTGCAAAATAAAGGAAAACTCAAAGTGACAGTTTGCATCTAAATCTAACGGTTTGGAGTTTGGATCTTCCAAATAAGATCAATAATCAATATTTTATGCAGTGTGTTGTAATTTCGCGCAGATCCGAGTGCAGTATTTCAGCAACTTTTTTTCTTTTCTTCATCAATGACCATCACCTTGATTTACAACCTTTACGTTTCAATTTTTGGAATAATAGTTGGTTTATTGAAACAAAATGGAGGAATTTGGCAGGCTTTCTAATTTCTTACATCTCACAATACAATTTATTTCATACATGTGTAATGTGTATTGTCTGTTCTCTGTTGTCTGATCTGAAATCTACACAAGTCTGGCTGCAAAGCTTTAAAATCTACATACTGATTACTGATCTACATGCTCATGTTTAAGCTCAATAACTAAGTAGATGTACATTTTAATTATCGTAATGATCCTCATTACAATTTTTCCAAAGATGATGATGACCTACGATAACTGTGACTCAAGTATGAGTGATGAGTGATGAGTGAACAACGAACAAGTAAACCATATGTCATACGTCATGCTTCACTGTTGCACCGTAAATCCGACTGTCGCCCATTACCAGCAATAGCTTGAGAGAAAACGAGAGATTTACTCATTCTTGACTCTGACTCATAAAGTCTCTATAGGTGTTTTGATTTTCGTGACACGTGTGGAAATGGTCAAATTATAAATTTTTACAACTTGACAACAAAACTGTAAACAAATTTAAGGTTTATTTTATTCAGGCCCACACATGAGTCTATATGCGCAATGTAAGAATGTGCTTGTAAGAACATAACGACCTTATTAAAACTTTGTTTTTTTACGTTGTACATTTTCAATAATTATTATGACATTTTGTAAAACTGCTTGCACAAATTGTAAAAAATACATGTTTTTTTTTGTTTTTCTACTTTATTTACGTGGCAATAAATACATGATATTTAAGCATACATATAGGAAGCTTCAAACTTCAAGCTTCAAGTTTTCATTCTCGTTCATCCCTTCTTTTACCAGTCATTGGGCTGTCAAATCTTGGTTTTTACTGCATGTTGACTGTTGAATTTCGGGCCGCATTAAACATGAGCAATGAGCAATGCACAATTCATGTATCATCCGTAATCTTGTTACTTCTTAAGTTGTGCTGACACAACTTATTTTCATAGAAAAAGTTAAATAATTCATGACAAATGATGAGTTGTAAAAAAAGACATGAAACACCTTTGAAGGTGTAATATTGTTGCCATCATCAGTCATCACCTGTCATATTATATATTATTATTGTGACGATTAGCAGAATGACAAAGACGGGCAAATGGCGAATCTCAAATGTATGTAAGTATAAATAGTGTCTTCTCTTCTTCAACTGGCTATCAGTATCAGTATCAGTGCATCATCACACAGTTGAGCTTTGAGCTTGTGCCACATTATCTAACTCTTTGTTTTATCACCACTTGGAATTTGGAATTTGGAGTTGTTAGTTCAGAGACACCGTAATAATCAGAAAAAGTAGAGAAAGCACACACAATATATACACTACAGACTACAGACTACAGACAATAGACAGTAAGAGGTGACAAGTTATCAAAAACATCCTGTTTAATATTCAGAAGGAGGAATCCATCTCAGTTTGAAAAATTTAAAGTAAAAAAATTTCCACTGTCTTATCAATTTTTTAATATTTCAAAACGCAAGTTACGTGGTGGAAAAATTCCATCATTGTAAATACTAAATACTTGCACATATTACATTAAATATACTACAGACTACCGTACATTTATTTACCTTTATCCAGAGTGTTTGTACTTATGAACGTGAGACATTCCAGTCAAAGTCTACTTGATAATAGATAAAACATGAAACAATTATTGCTTTTATCGTCCTCCCCTTGTTTACAAGGCTAAATTATCGATTACGATGCTCTAAATTCTAAATTCCTTAGATTTCTTGTACCTTGTTCAGTTATTGAGAATTGACACGTTCAAAATGAACACGTTCATTTGATATTGGACAAACATCTTTTCATTATACTTAACCATTATCTTTATGTTTTATCTCTACAATCTACAATAGTTAATAACGGAAATCTGGAGGAATTTTGAATATTCACAACAATTAATCGCAGACATCAGACATCATGAAATCTGTAAGTTGGGTGAATTACTGTAAAATATGATTCATGACATCGTTGATTATTAATGACTTACTATTTAATTTAACTTCTTCATAGATGATCCTCTTTGGGTTTGCTGGGTTAATACTTGTTCAGCTATGTTTCTGCTATTCAAGCTCTTTACCTTCACATGCATTAAGTTCCCTTGAACCCGAATCTCTGGAAGAAAGTAAGGAGCAAAGTAGAGAAATTCCGTCCATTCCGATAAACTGGACAAATTCTCATCGTATTCAAAAGCGACATCTCTTACATAGATTCTTCATTACAAATCCAAACATTTTTACTCACCATCGCCCTCAAGAATATTATCACAACCAACCCAGTATTTCAAGAAGAGGTGAAAATGGAAATCGAAGGAAAGGAATATACTTCCGTGGTTAAAACCTTCTTAGAACAGCATATATATATGTTTTTTTTATATTAAGCAAGAGTTACCAAAGTTTTGTACTTTTGATGAAATCATGACTAACTTTTTACCACTGTAATACTCAATTTACAATATTGCGTCACATAATTGTTTTCTTTCTACATACTTTTAAGTTATAAGTATGGATGTAAATAAAAGAAATAAAGAAAATTAGATTTCATAAGTATAATGTATTCTGAAAAGTGTTTTTCAAAGCCAGAAATCAATGGACTTTGAACTCTCAGTCAAATGTCATATGTTTTGAGTCCGGAATAATTTTTGATAGATCGTCCGTATTCCATATTTCACAACGTTATCTTAACCTCGTCATACTTTTCCATTTCCCATTCAACATGCTCCATTTTCCAATGATGCATCGTGCATCTTGTCTGTTCAGTCTTCAGTAAAAAAATAAATACACTACAAATTCCTCTTGGCATTCCGAATTTACATAAAATATCTTTAGTCTTTATGTTTTGGGGGCAAAAATATTCCATTCATATCGTCAATAAATGCTAAATGTATAGTTAGTTATCTTGTCCGTGTTTAGTTTTCTCACTTTGTCATTTGTCATTAAACATAAAATATACATAGGTTTCATTAGTTATCGTAAATACATTATGCATTTATGATGTTTCAAAATATCTCCTTGTGACTTTCCACATGAAATTCCTATACTAAATATACCAGGTAAACACAGAACAAAAAACTCCAGACGCGAGTCAAAACAAAAACTCTGTTTATTAAATAAACCAAGTTAAATTAACATTTAAATTGCTTTCATGTCTTTCTACTTTCTAATCAGCCTTACATCTGATTCATGATTTGAATAACTATGATGAGTTTTGTGTTTCTTTATGCACATTGCACATGAAATAAAAGACAAAAAAGTAAACAGCACTGGAAGCTCTGTGCTTTACGAACAGTCATTAGACTCATTTTTTTTCAGTATACTCAATACTCAGATATAAACATAATACATAGTACATAGTACATGCATACTTGCATGTATTTTAAAAAATAGCTTCTGAATTGTACACGAGCTAAAATGCCCTGTTCTCTGTCATGCATGCTTATTATGAACAATATCGTCATACAGTTATATACCGTACAACTGATACGTAACCAAACGGTCACCTGTGACCTGATACTCGTTGGTAAAAATGAAAAACATGTAAATTGTACAGTTCTTGAATGCGGAAAGCTTTTCTTGATACTTGAGACACTGCAAATTTCTAGTTAATTTCCGTGTTTAAAATAGATGTAGGGCTTGATAAAAACCATTAAATACTTGTGAGGTTTAACTTTACAAATTAAATTTAGCTCCACGCCGGTTTTAACTGCATACTATGGAATGTATTGACGGAAGTGAAATAGATAATTGGGTATAATACTGTTTGTTGCTTATCTTACATCTACCATGTAATCTAGACACTACATACATATACAATATACATATTACACGGAGAGGTATCACATTTCACTAATTGCTATAATATATTATGAATTATGTACATTGTGCTGTGTATCTATAATCTATAGTATACTACAACTTTTCAAAAGGGTAGAAGGTACAAAGTATGTTTATGAAAACTAAATTTCTTAATTACGGTGAGCGTATCTATATAGGTTATTGATATGACAAGGTGTCCATGTACTTACTTACTTACTTACAATGTCGGTCTAAATGCTCAATGCTCAGTACTCAATTTGATCCTTTTTACAATATTTGAACTTTCTACTACGATCATTGAAACAGCATGTACTTATTTACTTATGTTGACCATGAACTTGAACGATAGGGAAAAAATTTACTCGCTATTATAGAACACTTTAGATTTTTCAACAAGGACATTTTGAGACAAAAAGCCAACAAATTTTTATACGTATCTCGCTATCTTTGTATCTATGTATGTACATAATTGCAAGGCGTATCACAGCTGCTAATGTTTAATTACGGGTTAACTTTCATTTCCATCGGAAAACTGATTATAAAAAAGAAAGCACTGGCTGAATTTTTATTCTCGTGAAATAGATGTCAAGTGTAAAGTCCATCTTCTATCCTTTGCAAAGGGAGGGATTCTCGAGACATTTGAATGGGTTTTGGAAAATTTTGATTTTTGATTTCTATTTATTTGGCAAGTTTTGTGTGCTAATTGTAGGTTTAGTTGCGTGTCATTACTAAATTTTACCCAAATTAACTAGGGCAGACAATAACTTATGTGAAAACAGTATAATTTACTAATAATTTTGATTCAATTCCCTCTCATTTGGGATCTGCCGTGTTGTATATTTATTGCGTATTGCGTATCTATAATTTTTTACTTTAATATTGCTCCTAGTGAAGTGAATTACTAATTACTATTTAATGTGACATTTGTAAAACTAGGTGTTGTGACAGCACCGGTGACATTTACTCCATCCAGTGTATATAATTCCAAAGAAGCGTAAAAACTACTCATTTTAATTCTATACATCTGTAACCTGTAAATGGAATGAAGAAGAATCCAGGTTCAAGAGAAATTATCATTTTAACCATTATTGTGAGTTTTGAAAGTAGAATCATAAATGGTATAATATAGGGTAATCGTATAATAAGATACAAGATTATTCCAAAAACCTTTACAACGTACCGTTTTATTTGCTGATAAATGATAACAAAACAACATATAATGTTGTAATTTGACACACCTCCAATAAAATTGGGGTTATGAGTTGTGATATTATCATATCTGCAACCCACAAAACTGTTATGCTGATTTACATTTACAATCTCTACTTATAATTTTTTGCATCGAACGTTAGTAAGTTTACCGAAAATTCTTTATGAATGCATATTAAACAGTTTAATGAGATAATCATGTGCTGTTGAAAGAATCCTTATCGGTTATCAGCAATGATAATAAAAAAATAATTCAATAGAATTATCACCGTAATACTTAAATATAATATTATGCATGTCTACATGCTTTGATGAATAAATTGAAGACACCAAACAAGAATATTTATGTACAGACTAAATACTAAAGTATATATTGTCAATCATCATCGTCACAACTCACAGCTAGATATAAAGACTGGAATTAAACAGAAAAACCAAAAAGATATTAAAAAGATTTTTGACATTATAAATGAGTGCTTCAACCTGTATTTTTAAATAAAGAAGTATTAAATGTATCCAGGTTTTTGATTGTAAGTTAAGCTGTAACATTAAGAATTAGAAATTATTCAAAAATTTTCTACATTTGATATTCCATGACATGGGAGATGTAATATAGTGTACGCGTAGTATACTGTTCATTATAAATTATAAAGTACAGCTCTAAACTCTGAACGCGTGACTGTATTTTAAAAATATTATTATTATTATCAAAACCTTGCATGCGTTATTGATGTAATTCAAAGTTAATTACCTCCTCTCTTGGTTCTGTAGTTAATGCTGCTGTATGTATACATGTTACATGTGTGTATATGTACGTAAAATTGCTAATGTATTTTTTTGGTAGACTGATTCTTGGTTTGCAGGTGGAAACACAATAGAGAGGGAGCTTTTGTGACATAAACAACATTAAAAAAATAAAATAATATTTATAGTAGTTGTATTGGGATTAGTTAAAGGTTATTGCAGTTTTGCACACGACAGATGACAGATCCACAGGCATCGTCAACATTCAGGCCTTTTCATTCGTTTTGTGTATTTCCATAAATAAACAAACGACAGATTCCTCTGTTGTTTTTATTAGGTATAATTTAAACTGTTTTTTTTAAATGTCCCCATCAATATTGCCCTTTTAGTATGAATAATACTAAAAATACGAAAGGGAATTACAGTGAAGCAACAGGTTAAAAAGATAATTTGATATGCACTTGTACAGACTATAAAATATAAGGTATACCGTATAGCATATACCATTTTGTTCAGTGTGTTGTGGAGAGACATAAAAATCAAAAGTTTTATCAAGCCCGATGCATATTTTATCAACTTTGCTGTGATTATTTGATTAACATACAACATAATTTGTGTTGCAATAACTCTACATATTATCCTTATAAGAAATATAGTATAAACACAAAAACTTGTCACAATATCAACTATTTTCACTTTTTACATAATAAGTATTTGGTGATCAACTATTTACTATTTACCGATGAGGGTGTGTGACACACTGTGTGTATAATATTTTTAAATATTAAAGCTTTTCGAAGAAACTATATAAAAAAAACTTTCAACTATAACGTACAAATATTATGCATGCATAAAACTCCGGTGAATATTATTATTGTACCATAATTGTAATAATATATTGAAGGCTTACATAATAATATAGTGTATAGAAGAACTGGATAAAAACTATAAATAACAATAACAAAATAATTTATATAGACTATAGACATCTGTACCAACTACCAACTACATAACCAAAGTGAAGTGTTCTTTATTGTAGCCTAGCTGCAACAAAAGTGTACATGCAAATTATACAACAAAATATGTACATAATACATAGTACATAGCGTGCTATAAAAAGAGATAAACCATTCAATCATAATCGACCTCGTCATCGTTATAAGCTGTTACATCTACTGACATTATAATTGACTTTTCATTTTTATACTTGTCAATGTCATTATCATGAAACGATTTTATGATAGCGGACTTTTTCTATTCAAGTGTGACTTTTTGGACGGCTACTCAACTCTGTATTGGTCACTTTTATGTGAGTTTTCACCCTGTCATTGTTCTTGTGCTTATATGCCAGAAAATTTCCTCCAAGTGCCGCGAACACCATTTCAGCTCCAGATTTTGAGGAGAGGTGACAATAACAGTTGTAAGTCTTTTTCATTTTTATCATAATTTCTGTAAATAATAATAATAATTAATAACATATACAATGCACTACATATTATTGTAAAATTCTAGAAAACATTTAGCATTGTTGAAGAGGAAAATCTGTTAATTAATTTGATTGGATTCGGTCTGATAAATATAACCACAATGATCGAATCTCGTGCACAATGTCCGGTACATTAAAGTGGAATTAAGGAAACGTGATATCGTAGGTTTTTAATGGGAGAGGTTTTATGAGGATTTGTAATTTTAGCTATATTTGAACTGTAGGTAAGGTGAAAGTAAACCGAAAGATATTTTTCGATTTATTCAACTATTTTTTCTATTTCATTCCGTCTTAGCCTTCTGTACTTCAAAGATTCAAATGTTTGAAGACACTGAAAGCTTGTACAACGTAAAATGGATGATTTTTTAGTGGTTTAAAAATAAAAAAATAAAAATACACGTGACAGGTTAGAAGAAGAAAGCCTCGTTCCTCATTCTATTTTTGATTAAAATTTTAGTTCATGGCATGTTTATGTCATGTTTAAAAACATGTCCCAATAAATTATCTGAAATATTTATTATCATAATGATTAAACATTTGTGTACACACTGTGTGTATTACACAGAACATCAGGCACATAATATATGACAATCACATTTTTACACTACTTTGTGTTACAGAAGTTACATATAATATATGTATACATATAAAAATTCAATTTCTTTAAGTAAAAAAACATTCAAGAGTTAAAAAACAGTCTCCCGTTTAAATGATGAGTTATCAATGCCTCCATTTGAATCTTTCTCGGATTTTGAAGGCTATAAAATAAAAATCAATTTAAAAAACGATAATAGTATAAATATTACTTGACATGATATAATGTTTGTGCTGCTGCATAATATACTTTCATAAATACGTAAGTTTGTATTTTATGTAAAGTACACACAATAAAATATGAAATATATGTACCAAGTGGTTCATTATATAATGCGACCGACTATGAAACAGATGAGC
Source organism: Sminthurinus aureus (assembly GCA_034698265.1). Taxonomy (NCBI): domain Eukaryota; kingdom Metazoa; phylum Arthropoda; class Collembola; order Symphypleona; family Katiannidae; genus Sminthurinus; species Sminthurinus aureus. Next base: position 478 of record JAQGBH010006490.1, on the reverse strand, counting down.
TAGAGACACAATTTTTAATGCACATGAGAGCAACAAGTGACAGAACGTTTTGTGCAAAGTTGCAGGGAATTTCACTCAAAATTGTTGGACTGAGGGAGATTTTAATGTAAAAATTAATGCAAAAAATAACCTCAAATTTTTTAGGAAATTTTTTTAAATCAAGAGTTGAGTCTTTCGTCCTTGATTTTTCAGCTTATGGACAAAACATGTAAAAAATTTTTAATGTACATTAAACATGGGTTTATGCCTAGTCTAACATCTGCGCCAAAGCGCATTACGTATCTAGGCAGCAGCAGAAAAAAATGGAAAAGCACGAACGAATTTTTTTCAAAATTTCCATGTTTTTGTATCTTTGGGAATTTTTTCCTGGGGGTACACGGCACTTCTGGTGGAGAAATTTATCTCACTATAACCAGCATTTTCAGTAGTCTTAAGCCTGATTTTATTTAGGAAATTAGGTGAAGTGGTCAGAGAAACA
>JAQGBH010006489.1:0-12417 GCA_034698265.1 Sminthurinus aureus | reverse complement strand
ATCTGTAAAATTTGAAATTTACTAAATCCCGGTTTGGGGCGGAGTCAAAACCTTTTACTATTTTCAATGGAATAGTAAGTATACGATGTATGAATTTTTATAAAGCAAAATGTGTAATGTATAAAACGAATTTTATGTTATGAATCGAGACGAAAATGGTATAAAAAATATTTTTTGAAGTCTGCGTTTCTTTTGTAATGCTCAATCATATTATTATTTATTCTATGTACTCATATTTTCAGTAATAATAATCTCATTATTGGTATAATAATGAGGGAAAGTAATTTAATCACAGTACTAAAAAAATGTGTATAATTTTCAAACATGTGTGCATGTGCATTATTTATATTGTTGCTTGAATTTTGAATACTGGCAAAATACAACCCGGTTACAACACAAAACTATTTTACTAGATTATTTATAGTACATTTTCTCATTATCATCATGTACATATAGGAAACGAGGGAGAGATCTTATATTATGTTAATAATACTGATTTTTGTTTAAAGTTTAAATGGAAGACAATACAAATCTTGTTAAAAATTCCGAATATTCAGATTATAATAAGCTGTACATAAACGTGGTGTGTTTCTCCGTTTGCCGTTCCATTTCCAATTGTAAGAATAATGTTACGTCTCAGCATTCCTGCAAAAAAATATTCATGTTTCACATGATTTGAGAACATTTAATTTTTGTTTAAAAATTGAAAATAAACCCAGAAAATGGAATGGATTTTCAAAACCCGAAAACACTTACCATTTCAAAGACCTTGTGAATGCATGAATTGAAGGCACCAGCTCCTTCACATTTTTCATCCTTAGGGTCGATTTTAACTCCTAAAAGTAATGCATATAAATAAATAGCATGTATACATGATTGATAGATTCACAATTAAGCATGTGGAACAAACACTATAGATATCAGTTTGTATATAAAATTTTTAAAAACGAGGATAAGCCAACTCACCCAAATCATCGATACATTTGTGAGCTTCTTCTTTCACTTTGTCTTGGAAAGTTTCAGGGAAAGCAGTTTGAATGAATTCATCATACAATTCCTTGGTTGGCATTTGGTCGTCTCCCAAAACATGGATTGAACGGGCTTGACAGAAAAATGCACAGTGTGGATGTTTCTTTCCTTCTTCGGTCCCATAATGTTCAGAATCCATCATACAATGTTTTACTTTCATTTTGAATTCAGTTGCAAGATGCAATGTTCCATTTGCACAATGAACAGCGTCTTTCAAATCTTCCTTTGTCAATGGATGACCTTCACCGTCCTCGAGTCGGGCACTGTTGTCTGGGCTTGACGTTGTTGAGACTCCTTCGTCATCCTGAAATAAGAAGATGATGTTTCATAAAATTTTGATTATTATATATATATATCCCAAAATATAAAATCTATATTATTTTTAAATGTTAAAAATATGATACACTACTAACCTATAATTATTAGTGATAAACATTGTAGTTTTACTTACATTTTCCAAAGGTACAGCCAATGAGTTACCAACGACAGCTAATACAACGAGAACGATGTAGAATTTCATTTTGGACTTTGTTCTTTTGATTTGACTTCACAGACAACAAGAATCAAAATTCTTGGAAATTTGATTTCTTTTTGAGACAAGTAAAAAAGGAAAACCAAAGAAGGTGTTTTAACTGGATGAAGATGGTTGAGAAACTGTGACTAAGTTCTGGAATTCTCTTCAATTTATACCAAGCCAAGCTTCCATCGACCACACCAACACATATCATCATTTCTTTCTCATATCCCTTCTGCGTTTTTGTCTTTTTCTCCCTGGACATATGTAATAATTAAATTTATGTACCTTTTGTAATTTATTTTTAGTACCCAATTTGTATATACAATACTTTATTTTCGTACTATTATTTATTCTTTATTATCTACTACTGTTTTGTTGCTTGTGATTTTTACGTTTGTGCGTACCTGAAATCTGTGCATACCTATAGGAGATTGTGTGTGGTGTGTGAAATTTCCTGTGGAAAACTCTCGTGCCTTGTTCCATATCTCCCTTTAATCATGTTTGTGGATGCAGTAAACAAGAAACATTTTTCTCTAACAAAAATGGGGAAAACGATATATAAAATGAGAAAAAGACAACAATATCTCAAGTAGGAAAGATAAATGTACGATGACATGATGATCATGGTGATGAGAAGTATAATTAAATTGGTGATGTATACTGTATACTGTATACACATATACATAACACACCTAGGTATTGTTATATTTACAACTTAATATACATATAATGTAGCATATAGCATACCATGTACCAGTGCTTAGGGTTATTTTACAAGGGTAAAAGTGCATCATGATAAAAATATTGAAAGATAGATATATTGTAGTTAATATAACCATTTTGTTATGATTATGTCATACACGTAAAAACAGATTGCACTTTGTTTTGAATTTTTGGAAATGAAATGTCTTTGAAGATTTATTAAGTAGATTATCAATTTTCGACTTATATTATATGTTGCATCTTCATTATATCTTTATTACTTTTGTAATAGGTTTGATGTTTGATAGAAGCTTGGAAGTTCTCGGTCATTTTCTTGCCATCCGTCACTTCCACAATATAGTAGAGTAATAATTGCATTACATATTACTTATATCGTTGTAAAATATATGGTGTGGAAACTATATATACTACATATATTTTTTATCATACTTAATTTTTTGCGAAATTCTTAATATACATGCTACATATTATTATCATAAGTCGACGAGCTAATTTTTAGCACATGTGGAAAACAGAGAGTGCATTTCATGGTATGATGGGAATTGAAAAAATTTTCACACTGTCAAGGCCATTTTCCAAATTGCACACAAAGAAAAGTCATCAAAGTAAATAAACAGATCGTTATTAATTGATGCAATAAAATTTAAAATGCCTCATACCTCATACATGTATGTTTATATTTTATACGGAAAACTTTGTGCAGAAAGAAAGTACACAGTGTACATTTTGTACATGTTCTACCTTCTAAAATCTAAAATCGTTTCCAAATACATTATGTATTATGTACAAAACGATAGATTTTATTTTGTACGCGTTTATACAGTGTTTAGGTTCTCATTCAAGTTTTAACTTTTAAACAATGCCAATGTTAATTAATTTGGAAAATATGTCGTAAAATTAAAAGGTTTTTAGTTTTATGTTTTATTGATATTAGATTGAAGAGACTACCACCACCAGGGCTGGTGGCAATTATACATATATATTTCGCTCAAAAACATTGCAAAGGAAAATGGAAGGTATTTACCAAATAAAAGCACAACTTGTACACAGATTGATTTTGTTTATTGTGTCTCGTTTTATATTATGTCATATATATATATATATAGTTCATAGTTATGAAATTCTCAGCATGGCATGGACTCAAGTCTCAATCGATTTATGAGATTGCTCTTATTTTGGTTATTTAGCTACTGATCATAATGTATTTCTGCAATGACAAAAACTATATGGCCTGGAGTTGGAGTCTCAAGTCTCATCACAACTTTTATAAGACGATGTTAAAAATACATATATATATATATATATTATGTATTATGCATTATGCTGCACAAAATACTGAAATAAATAAAATAAATACTGTCTTCACTTGCACTAAAAAAAGTAGTAACATGAATCAAAATAAAAATTCAAATGGCAATTATTGGTGAAATATATTGGTATATCACTATATACACACTACACACACACAAAATTTTCATCAAGTTTTAGCCCAATCGCATCCATCGGTTCCACTGATGTCCTTGTTAAAGTCGAGATCTAAGAATTGACAATTATTATAATAATTTTTGTTTATAATTTTTGATTGTTTGTTTCTTCTTTGCAGATTCTGGTAAGTGTGATATGACATCTTATCTGATACAACTCATGTACAATAATTACATCAACTATTATCTCAGTTAATCATTTACACACACATAAAATCTCGTATTAAATAGAATGGGAATCATCATAAAAATATAGTCATTTGTCAGCGTTTTGTGTGTAAAAGAGCCTACATTCTACATTCTACATTTTTGTTAAATAAACAATATGATTTGGCCGTTTTGTGACTTTGATTTTAATTAATTATTGTTTAATCCACAAAGTTATCCCATTTTTATGTCAGTCTTGTTTTGTATTGTACAAAAAAAGTGGAAAATGAAACATTATAATGTCTGTTGGATCTTTAAAAGTGTATATCTCCCGACTATTTTCATGTCATTCATTCAGTTTACAATTCTGTTTGACTTATGTTGTTATTTAAATGTTATCATGATATCAGCAGAATCAAGACAACCTCATACAAACAATCAGGAGGCAGCAACAATAACTAATTGGAATAATAATTTTATTGACTTTTTGAAGCATTGTAACTATATTGGAAGACACGGGGATTTTTGTGAGAGAATAACAACAACCATGGCAGCAACAACAACAGCCATTAAACTTCAACCTCAACACTATGTGACCACTTTGGCCAATGTCAAAATGCCAAAAATCATATATGGAACAGCATGGAAGAAAGATGATACAGGTTAATACTTTTATTACCTTTATCATCGTATAATAGAATAATATATTATGCTACGAAAACACATGTACTTATATATATGATATAGTAGTGCACATTTATTGAGTATTTCTTTTCTCAAGATGTGATGAACAAATACATGTATTTTAGGCTATAATTTATAATCTCCCATTTTTTTAAATATTATTTACAGCTCGGCTTGTACTGACTGCTGTTAGAGCTGGTTTTAGAGGTATTGACACGGCCTGTCAACCAAAACACTATAATGAAAGTGGTACGATAATCAGAAATTTCAATGTATTTTTATTTTCTATTTTCATCTCTACTCTCTCTCTCTCTCTCTCTCTCTCTCTCTCTGTATACTTGCTAAATTGACTATATATATATATATATAATATATTATAATACATAATGTATTATGTGCATTTTATAATTTACACAGGTGTTGGGTTGGCCATAAAAACACTTATCGATGCTAAAGAAATCCGACGAGAGGATTTATTTATTCAAACAAAATTTACATCGGTTGATGGACAAGATCCTACCAGAGTTCCTTATGATCCAAATTCATCACTCCCGGATCAAGTACGTCAATCTCTTGCTGTCTCCTTGAAAAACCTAAACACCACTTACATCGATTCTATCGTTCTACACAGCCCAATGAGGTAAAAAGACTTTGTTAAAAATTTGTTAAATTATTTTTTAAAGAACTATATTATGCAAAGTTTGAAATATTGATAATTATTATACGCATAAAAATGTGTGTCTATTTTTTTTATTGAATGCTGTGGTTGAATTCCTTTCTTTTTTAAATTTTTTAGAGCATTTAAAGATACAATAACAGTTTGGAGAGTGTTTGAGCAATTTATACAGGCTGGTCATGTAAAACAATTGGGAATATCAAATTGTTATGATATTCGTCTATTAAAAAAACTATGGGACGAAGCAGTAGTGAAGCCAGCCGTTATTCAAAACCGTCTCTATCAAGATACTGACTTTGACAAAAGTATTCGTCAATTTGCCAATCAACATAATATTTACTACCAATCCTTTTGGACACTCACTGCAAATCCTGGAATCATCAAGTCAACCGTTGTGCGAGATATTTCTAAAAGATACTCAAAAACACCAGAACAAATCTTCTTTGCCTATTTGATGAATTCTTCAAAGAACATTGTCCCTTTGACTGGAACAAGTAATGAAGAACATATGAGACAGGATTTGGAAGCTCTCACTAGTATCAAATTATCTGTGGCTGAAGCTTCAGTATTTGATGCTGTTATAAATGGAGAGTCGTCATCATAATAACTACCATCATTAGAATATTATGATGTTCTCGCTTTATGCATTATTATGTACAAGTCTATTTTGAAATACTGTATTTTGAATTTAAAAAACTGTGTACATATATTATAATTTTTAATACATATAACATGTACTCTATATACTGGTATAATATATTTTGAAATACATGTTTTGAAAGAAATTCTTTGTGTGACTGAATGTTTCTGAAAAAAAATGCTGACTTACATAATAGATTCTATACAACGTGTTCTGTACATTGCAATATACTAAATGTTATACCTACATGTACATTGTACATATTCATAATACATACAAAATAATCAAAACTCTAGATATTATTATGTTGTTCTATATAATAGCATATATACATTATACAATGTACAGACGAATGTCTTTTATTAATTATTGTAAATATGAATTGAAATAATAATTATTTTACTACTCATGCGTTTTTTAAATATGGAGTTGTCCATGAGATCTGTGAGGGAGTTCATCATTATCTTGTATATGAGCTCAATAAATTTCATTGTACATATTTCCTAGCTTGCATTTAAGTAATTCAAGTGAACACAAAATTTTAAGTGGTATAACTCCTTCCTGTTAATGATGAAGTATTTTCAAAATTTATAAATACTTATAAATAAATATAAGATATATTTATTTGATAAAAAAGTAAGTACTCGATGAGATTTTTGGGTTCATACAAAAATGTAGTGATGAAAGTCCTCACAATCCGTTGGGTATGCCAATATACACATTTGTATATATATATATATATAAATAATATATTATGTAGATTATACGTTACGCATTTTATAGAACTCGTTGAAGTCATTAAAATAAGAATTTGGATTTGCAAATTATTTCAAGTACGTGTGTACATGTTTTCTTTATTTGAATATGTTTCAATGTGTGACAGCAAAAAAGAATGAAAAAATGATTGTATCAACATTTTAATTATTATATTCATTATTCATCTGCACTTATTATGTTGTTGTACATTCATTACTATGATTCTATCTTAAGCATCTCCTCTTTCTCTATACTTATTTATTCTAGTGATTTTGTTTTCTAATGTATACTAACAAGTACTACAGGAAATCACATACTATCAAAGTTTTGGTCACATATAGTCTAAACATGTAAACAAAGAGTAAAATGAAAAATGAATGATCACTAAGAGTCTACAGTCAGTTGAAAGTACTAAATGCACTGGAATTTGGAATGTAGGGAATGATGCAACGTAATCAAAATAATATGAAGATAGAGTCATGCAAGAAAAACGTCGAGTTATGAAATAAAATAGGGCGAGGTTTACACTGTAAAATGCATTAATAGATGTGATAAAATTGCAAAATCCTCCTCTGCTCATGATTTCATCATGTAATATTTTTTTATTTTTTAATTCCTCACAAGTAATAAATAAAATATGGATTTTGTCTTATGAGTTTTGATTATATACAGAATTCAATTTAAATATTTAGTCTTACTGTGTGTACAGTGTCATTTTCTACTTAGTTTTTCCACATTTCTGTTACCAGTTGTCCATTGTGTTACAGATTGACAATCTGAGATTGTGTACTCAAATTGAAGAAAAATGCAGACTTCTGCATTTTTGAAAATGTTTAAGATTTTCTCCAGTGTGATTTTTCTTTCATTGTTTTGGATTGGGGAATCTAATGGAGACTTTGGATACCCAGATTACCCTTGCATTTACCCATGTCGTTGTGATGAAAGACCCATTGATCCAGGTATTAATCAAAATGATTTGTATTGTACTTTGTACAACTAGTGAACTAAGACAATGGAAAACAATCTACATTTCAAATTTTTACGGACTGCCTAAAAAAATATTTCTTGCTACAAAAATAGATTTCATCTGTTTTTTTACCTCTTTTTCCAGTGTGTGCTGTGAACTACAGAACCTTCAAAAACTTGTGCTTTTTGGACCTCTACAATCGAAATTTGGCTCAAAGAGGAGTGTGTACGTAAATAAATATATTTACAGTTTTTACAATAATCACTAAAATGGCTAAAATACAAAAATACAAAAAAGGTTTTACAAAAATTCTCATGCCCTATTTTTCCCACATATGTAGATTTGCGACGACTTTATCACGGCCCTTGCTTTGAACCAGGTAATGACGAATGTTCATATTTTTTCATGTCAACAGTTGAAGTATCAATTGCGGAATATTAAAAATTATATTATTTTTTCAAGGTCATCCAAATTATGAGACACAATACGACCGTCCTCCTTATGAAGAACCATTTGAAGATGAATTCTTTGATGCACCATATTATGATGACCCAAATGACTTTGTTTATGATCCAAGTCCTGATAATACTTATGTTGGACAACCTTATGATGTGGATCCTGCTTACAGTTATGTCAATCCAAATTTCAATGCCGATCCTCAAAATCCAGCTCTTCCATCCTACTCCAGCTCATACGGTGCCGTTCCTCCTCCTCCTAATAACATACCAGCAATGCCGAATAACAATATCAGTTCACCCGTCTCCACACTTCCTCCTGCAACAATTGCTCCAACAACTATTCCTATTGCAACTCTTGCTCCTACAACTATTGCTATTGCAACTCTTGCTCCCACGATGCTTCCCCCAACAACACTTCCTCCTATACCTCCTCCCACAACGACTGTACAGGCGCCCCCTGCACAACCGAGACAAGACACCGTCATCATTCCACGTAACGTGTAAGTATATCAAAATCCTTCAGCGAAAATCATAAACTTATAAAATGAAAATAGTAATTTTTATTCGACTGAGAAAATATTATGTTTTCCTGTTTTATGCCCAGTACTGTTGCAACTACTCTTCCTCCTACCACGGCCATTGCAACAGAGGTGCTACCTGTCGCCACAAACGCCACCGAAGCTCCAGTCAATGCAACTACTATACCCCTTATTGTCACCACCTCCATCCCTGTAAATGAAACTACCACTATCCGCGTCGTGGTTGAAACAACGACCTTGGTTCCAAATGTTACAAGTAGTACTCTTGCTTCCGCAAATAGGACGCCAGCTGTACCAGTTTACCCTCATCGACAATATGGACCAATCCAAGCATAAAATTTCAAACTACTTCCTTACTTGACCACAGTTATTTTAAGCATTGTTTTTTAAACAAACAGATTCAAATTTCCGGTGCACACACACAAATTTATCCTATTTTCAATCGGTTTCGTATTTTTGAACATTTTTTGTAATCACGCCAGTTTGATTTTCGATACCATCTCATAATTTAAATTTTCATTTAAAAATTACTTTGATTTCCCGTCTTGTTTTTGTATGTTTACAAATTATCAATAAATTTGCAATAAAAAATAAATTTGACTGAGATTTCATAATGTCTCAATAAAGATATTTCATTGTACTAGCGCTAGAAACATTTTTGGAAATATTTATATATCTCAATTTAGCCAAGTACACATTATACAGATAGTGTGAATTGTGCATGTTACCGTGTTGTATATTTGCATGTATACATCGTCACATGTGTCTAAATAAAAATGTACTGAAATTTTAAAGGTATAGAGCAGACTGACATAGCACATATCACATCGTATTTAATCACTCACCATAGCTGGTTTTATGACTGTTTTACATATTGAACAAAAACTCGATTTTTCGGCTTGTTAGACTCGCATATACGGCAGAGATACACACATTGTATTCTGTATTTAGTCTGTAATATAGTCTGTAGATACTAGATACATAAGTCCTATAGCCTTGAATATTGAATAACTCTGCACATCAGCTGATAAAAGCATTTGAATCTTTTTGTGAACCACAATTTTTAATCTTTTCTATATATCAGATAAGAATGACAGATTAATTTCTTAAACACGTTCATTTTCCATTTGACTTTTATCCTTCGTTGAGTTTTGAGTTTTGAGTTTCAAGTACATAATTCTGCACTAATTTTGACAACGTATTCTTTTTTGAACTTCATCCAGGGACTATGGAAAAGTTTGATAATTTAAAACTGTATTATTTCAACGTTAAAGTATTAGGGGAACCAATACGATTCATTTTTCATTATGCTGGACTAAAATTTGAGGATATTCGAGTAGAATTTGAAGAATGGCCTACATTGAAGCCAAGTAAGTACATACAAAATAGAAAGAATAAAAATAACATTAAAAAATGTCAACTGTAACTGCTGTATTCATGTACTAAACTCTAAACTAAATGCGGTTTTCATTTTTCATTGTTGTTGGTCTATAGAATTAGGATGGGGCAAAATGCCGGTAGTTCAGTTTACAAATTCATCTGGAGAAACAGTTGAACTTACTCAAAGTGCCACTATCGCTCGATATTTTGCAAAGAAATTTCAACTAGAAGGTGCAACCGACTGGGAAACTGCAAAAGCATCCGAATACGTAGATTGTGCTGTAGATTTCCGACAAGGTCTCTAATAGTCTGTATACTCGATACTTAATTTCGAATTTCTATTCTAGTCCCAAAATTCAAAATAAAATTGAACAAAATGTTTACGCATATGTGTATTTCATATTTTTCATCATTTTTTAGCATGGAGGCTGTACAATTTTGAGCCAGATGAAGAGAAAAAGGTACAGAATAAGAAAAACTTTCATGAAGTAATCTGCCCAGTCTATTTGTCCAAATACAGTAAAATCCTAGATGAGAGTGGTGAAAATGGAGTTCCCGGAAAGTTTTTGCTTAAAAGTGGAGTCTCTTATGCAGATTTTTTCGTCGTCGTCTTTTTAGGTATATCCATTTTATAAAAAAAAGTTCTTTGTGTGTGTGTATTTTTACTGTATTGTGGATTATGGTTTGAAGTTTGAAGCAATTGGCAATTTTTGACTTTGATTTTTTACTGTTGTAAAAATTTTGTTGTTTTTAGAACTTTTTGAGGAAACTGTTGATTCAAATCTATTGAATGATTACCCAAACTTACAAAATTTGAAGAAAAATGTCTATGCCATTCCTCCAATTGCTGAATGGATTACCAAAAGACCCAAGACCAAATTCTAAAATAGTTATTGCAAAAACACATTATACATTCATTTTTCAGGAGAACCAAAGACAATAAAAAAAATTCCCCAGTTTGCCACAAAACGGATACACTTTTTTACCTGTTCATTCATTGCACAAGACATAAGACACAAGATATTATGTTATTCTCAATTCTCGACATCATAGATCATAGTACATGTAATATGTAATTCATTTTAAAAAACGAAACTCCAAAGATTTGCAGACTACTTATGTTGTAGTCTACATTAGCCTGTAGTTTATCTCGACTGTCGTTTTTCATTTCTCTCAAATAAAACACACATGGAGCATGTAACATCTTTGAAAGAGGAAAGACGAGTAACATAGAATCTAGAAGACAGAAGACGGAAGTCTGTTGCTTCAAGGTATTATGTATTATGACGAGTGAAAAATAGACTGGTCGAATGTCGGAAGTCGAACGAGAAACTGACTTGTTCTACCAATAATAACAGTAGCTAATGATTGCATGTAGCTTAAACATTTGGCATCCTAAAAACAAAACAGCTTTCATCATGTTATTACCCTCTAACTTTGTTATTCTCAAGAAAAATTATTGACCCTTTTCATCACTCCAATCCACATCCTTGACTCTCGAATCTCGTCTATTGTGAATCCTAAACTGTGTATATTCCATATTGCATATTTACACATGATAAATGATAAATAATCAATATTTTATACACTGAAAGATCATCAGTTCTATCTTTTCTATATTTTTACTCTCTCTCTATATCTGTACTTCATATACATGATCCATAATCCATACGCCTATAGACTATAAATACCAGGTATTTTGTGTTTTAAGTTTCGAGTATCAAGTATGGAGTATGGAGTATTGAGTATCGTGCAAAAGTTTATCTAAGATTTAGATTTTGCAAAAGGTTTTTGCAGCAAAACTATTGAAAATTGGCACTTGGCATCTAGTCAAAAAAACTGAGACCGTCGTCAGTTTACAATTACAATTTACATTTGAATTTTCCGGCAGATTGAACTAAAATTCCAGCAAGACATAAATAATTATATTTCCGATTTCCCATATCCCATATGTAAGTATTACGCCTGTATGGGAAAAGATACACATAAAATACTGTACACAACAGACCAGGAAAAAAATGACGAGTATAACGTCTTCATCTTCTGCAACACGTCCAATAAAAATAAATCTCTTGTTTACACACCACACACGACACATATATATGCATATTATGCGGCTTGCTCTTTTCCTCAGTCTGAGTTTACGAATTACTGTGTTCTGTATATGTACAGTGTACATGGAATCTTCAATTTTTAAACATGTTTTTTAGTCCAACAGTTTTTACTTTTACCACTTTTACCCTTTAATCTTTAGTATGTGTCATGTATTGGGTTTTGGGTATTGGCGGAGTTGTAACATAATATGGATATACTGAAAAACATGGTACATGCTCTAAATACAAAATAAACATGGGTACAGGAGTACCTACAGAGGGAGCGAGCTAGACGAAACGAGAGGTTATAAGATTATATTAACG
>JAQGBH010006488.1:0-12421 GCA_034698265.1 Sminthurinus aureus | reverse complement strand
TGTGAAAAAAATATATATATAGAGAGAATATATTACATTATATTATATAAAATTTACTGTGTAAAAAAATCAATATATAATATATATAATATAAAAGAGAAAGTAATTGCTTAAAAACTGTATAGTTTACTAAATCTATAAAAAGGAGGGATAGAACCAAACCAAAATCCAACGGGATCAGAAATCAAAAGTGTTGAGAAAAGTGAGACGAATCTGAATCAGGATGTCAGATCCAACAGTTAATAGTAATAGTGGTGGAGGTGGTAGTGCTGGACTCACGGTTGCGGATAAAAGTGTTAGTATAAGTGTGAAACCTCCATATAGTCATACAACTGCAAATAGTGAATTCGTGGAAGATGAACTGACAAATGGTGCTCAGACAATGAGACCAAATATTTCAGATGCCTCATTTCAAACTGAAAATGGTAAGTGGAATCTCTAACCTGTACGAGTATTATCAGATACCTGTTATCTATTTTGCCACTTTGTTTTAGTTGGACAAGTTTGGCAATGGACAACCAACCAACAACGTGACATGATCTACCATAGATATTCATCCTTATTTGATATGAATCTCCTTTACCTTGAACATGTTTCCACGTTTTTCCTTACTTTATTTATTTATTTATTTTTGCCACATAATTTGCTAATCATTGCTGCTTTGTTTTGTTCACAATTAATTTTACGTCAATTGTTTGATTATTATTACAGGAGGCCTGTCCGAGGTGGAACCACAAAAACAAGAATGGGCAAATAAGCGACAGTTTTTGCTCTCGGTAGTCGGATATTCTGTGGGTAAGTAGATTTACAGTTTACAGAGGAAAAGCAGGAAGAATTTTTTTCCCATACACAAAGACAGAGACTAAATCTATCCTAAATCTATACAACTTTTTACTCGTTACTTGTTATTCATTACTCATACTTTATATTTGCTTTTCTTGTTTTTTACAGGACTTGGGAATATTTGGAGATTTCCTTACCTATGCCAAAATAATGGTGAGCTTTCTCAGTTTTTTTGACTATGCAAAAACAGTAACAACAGCACATGCACTATATTCTGGAACATTCAGCACGTAACACGTATTTCCATTCACGTTTACTTCAAGTGAATAGTGAATGTACGTTGTACATTGTACATGGATACGTATAGTATGTACTGTGTACTGTGTGTAAAACAATATCAACTAATTTTTGAGAGGGAAAGGGGGAAATCTACTTGTTGTATCTACATACATTTCTACATTGTACACAATTATCAGTTGGAAGCAGAAAGCTTGGCTTATAGCATGTAGTAGGTAAACCATTAACCATTTACAGGGAAAAAATTTGCACTCATGTCTCATGTAGGAGCTAATGGGAGTTATTGTTTGATAAGTAAATATAACTTCCAAGAAAAAAACACGTAGGACCTATGATACAGATACAGGATACAGGCAAACAAAGTAACCTTTTGATTTTAGTCTTTGGTCAATAGTCAAGTATTCATGTATCAAAATAGGAATATGTGGTATATTATGCATTATGCAATTTTGCAGCTGTATCCAGTATCCAGCCGATTTTATTTATATGCTGTTAAATCCTAAATGTTTGTTTTATTTTACATATACACACCTATGTGTTTTAATTATTTCCCAGACTCCAGACTCCAGTATAAAATCTATGTAATGTATTAGCAAACGTTCACTTCTTGTATAATGTACAAAATGGGCAATGTACACAGTACACAGTACACAGTACACAGTAGACATTACACATTACACATTGTACATAATACATCCTTGATTCCCCAAAGGGAGCTTTCAGTTTTTTTATTTCATTCTACCAGCAATTAACCCTATCTCAACCTACTCCATTTCATTACGTCCAATTTAACACGCCACACAAAACACAAAACCCTTCAATTTGAATCGTCTTTAATTACTTTAAGCCCAATCATAATCCAACATCCAGCCATCCATCTATCCAGTCAACAAACTATGTGTTCACTTTACATTGTACACACAGATATAACATATACATTATACATACATAGAATGTGGAAACTAGAAACACGTTGGTTTAGCCACAAAATCCAGTCATTAAACCCTTCCAGCACTCTAGACTCTAGACTCTTCTCCTCTCATCCCTTTCCAGTGTATAAAACTTGAATAAATTACGCATTACGATTCAAGATTCACGTTAAATTCCATTATTCTTCATCGCACAATCCCAACCATTCAAGATTCAACAAGTCTAATGAAATAATTAAATTATGAATCTATCAGCTATCAGTGGCTCGATGTATTTTACTATTTACTTCTACTGAGTATAACTCTGCACACAGTACATACTAATAATTTTACACAAACTATGTACAAATGCAAAGTAATAAGAAATGTAAACAATAAGAACTAATCAAAAATTATCTTGTTTTTTCTATTTTTCAGGTGGAGGTGAGTATACATTTTTAGTACTATACGTGATAAAAGATACCCGGGTAACGTAAGAAAGAAAATCTGTTTGTCTGTCTATATGAATGTGTGTGTGGTCCAGTTGCCAGTTTCCAGTTTTATAATGCTAATGTCCCAATGTCCCACAACCCACAATCCAGACAGAGATGTTAGTAAACGTTTGCCTTACACAAAGTTCATAGGTATTGTCAACAATCAAACCCAAAAAAAAGGCAAATGCATCTATCTATCTACAATCTACAGTTATTTTGGTAGTGAAAATTCTACATGCTGTATGATTTGAGACGTAAATAGTATTCTGTATGTGGTATACGATGCATACAAAATACAAAGTGGAAACTGGAGTTGTACTTAGATATATATGATATACACTAAATAAATCAGAGGTATTTATAAATTTCAGGGAAATTGGGACCGGAAAAGTCAATCTGTATCAATTATCAATATCTATATCTATAGCAAGTCCTGTACGATGTATGAATCATCTCTCTCGTACAGATTCGGGAACAAGAGAGCATGATTAAATTACGTTAGACATTACACTACATTTAGAAGTTTCTAGTACTTCATGTGTACCTGCTAGAACAGTAATAATAATTGTTTTTTCATAAAACAAAGTCCCCCTAAGGTATGTGACGAGTCTCCTTTGTTCAACTATTACAAACGGTCTAGTTTCAATTTCTGCGTATTGTTTACACATTTCATTTCGTTTGCTCGTATGTATCTATTATTTAGCAGACGGGTAGGTACAGTAGTAGTAGGTACATATTATTATGTATCAACAATGCTGTGGAATGATGGTTGAATCGGGGTACATTTCACATTCACATGGCTTTTTCCATTTGATTACATATTTATTATGTATTATGTAAGTGTGTAAACTATAAACACATCACATATTATATCATAGCATACATATACTATTGCTATTTCATTCAGCATTCATCAAACTTGAGCTTGACTCGTCTGTCTGATCACAAGTTTCAACAATTTACAATCTACAAGATGAACAAATTATGAATGAAAGTAGATATGTCAGCCATTGACTGAATGGGAACGTTTCCTGAATACAAATAAATACGTCAACATCAACATATCTGCATATCTACATGTGACAAAGGCAAAATTACATTGTATCATGTACGAACTATGAACTATGAAGGACAAGTAAAATAAAATGTAGAATCTATTTTCTAGAAACTAGATTCTATAATGTCTTTAGTGTATACAATAATATAGAGTATAGATGAACTAGAATTTTTCCGTAGTAAGATGTTTAGCATACTTATATTTTTTATTTAAAAATATTCCTGTCTTTGATTGACCAAATTATTGCAATACTAAATAATAGAAATGTGATGCATATTTAAATAGTTGTGAGCTGTGGGTATATTATATTTACTTTGTGTGCATCCTGTCTGAGAATGATGATGAAATGATTCAGTTTTTTACATGAACTAAAATCTAGAATCTGGAATCAATGAATTAACTGCACATTATACATTACAGATGAGATACGAAAGAGAGAGAGAGAACATTAATGACCAATGTTAATGTCCATAATATGATATATTATTATTATTATTATTATAGTATGATAAGTTAAATGCTAGATGCTAGGATATTAAAATATGTAAACATGAATCTATCCATCTATTTCGTGCAAAGATCTCATATATAATATCATATAATCAGTAATCAGTACTTTACCAAGTATTAGACATTAGACACTTATTAGCCATGACTTCTCACAAGGACGGTCCTCTTCTTTTCCTTCTTTTCTCAATAAAATTTCAAGGCTAATCTCTCTCACATTTTTTCCACTGATTAGTTTGATTATTGATTATTCAAACCAAATCACTACCATTTTTAATTTTTTGGAGAAAAGAGTACAACATCGTAAATCCTACGGATTGTAAAACCGCAGATTGTACATCATATTATGGCAACTGAAAAATTAAATTCTTTTCATTTACATGAGTTTATCCCATGTTTATCCCATTTCTAAACTTTTACATCTATTACTGCCAACTGCCAAAAAATACATGTGAATGAATTACTGACGATGAGCCAAAAGTACATGAGCCAATGGCATCCTCTTAAAAATTTGATGAAACCCATTCCAGATTTTTTCGTCTAGTGTATAGAAAATAGAAAATACAAAACAATGTAATGAGTATGAAGTAAGAAGCTATCCTCTGATCTATGCACACATGTGTACAATGTACATTGTACATACATGAAAATGGCAAATGGTCAATGAAGGTTCATATTAATTGTTAATCCAAAAAACTGGATTTTACCTGTAGTTTTTGATCACAAAGTAATGTGATTCAGAAATGGTATATCAGACCTCCTTTTAATTAGTTGTGTCTGTATCTAGGTATTTGGCACTGCCTGCCTCTACCTGTCAATTTTTGATGTATCGTATATCATGATATAGACATGTCCAGGAAGACTCCATCAAGTGAAATCTATACGGCATACATAATATTTGATGCAATATCAAGCTTGAGATACGCAGATATCAGATATGTCTACAGTCTACAGTCTACGTGTACCTATGTATTTATGTATAATGTATACTGCAGAGATGTAGAATGTAGAGCGATGGCCAAAAATCTATTAGTTGTAGAACCCTTTATATAAAATATACAGTGCACTTGTACTCATCACATATCACAGATACTTTAGACTCCAAACTCCAAAGTCCAACACGATGCATGCAAATCATTGACTGTACTCACCACGATTTGCGATTTACAATTATTTACAATTTACGATACACAACTAGAATAAGAATTTTGTTTAAAATTCCCAAAAGGTTTGCGGGGCGAAAGAATTAAACGGCTGTTAAATGGTAGATAGTAGATAGTAGATATCTAACCTGACTCTGGATTTCGAGGAATAACTATGAATTATAAATTCTTATGAGCCATTCATTATTTGCATTCTTCAATAGAGAATTGAGAATTGAGCACAGGATGATTTAGTATTTAGTATACCATAAACTTTTTTCTTGGAATGAACACAATAATCAATTATTGTTACTACTACAATCACTACTATCAATATTATTGATATGTGGAGCACAAAAAGGAATGTAAAGTTCATTATTATATGTACAATGTACACTGTATATTCAATTATGTGGTATTTAATGATATTCCATTTCATGTCATTGTGTTTTATATTTTATATGATATGATTGACACAGTCTCCCTTACCAGACCGTCGACTGGTTCTGTGTCCTGTCTCAAATCTCCAATCTCAAAATTTATTGTAGCAAAAGACTCCTTGTAAATATGTACCATGAGCATGTGCCAGTACTCAGTACTCAGACAGATAACTTTTTTGTATCAAAGTAACAGCTTGAACAGTTTAGATTCGACAAGAAATTTTTAGTCATACAAAGTACCTTACAGATTTCTATTAGAAACGAAAGAGATACAAACATCAGCAAATACAACATGTATCTCCTTTCTAAGTATATGGGTGTGGTGTATACTGTATACTGTAAAATTCCCTTTTAAATACAAAATACAAAGTTGAGTCATTTTTTTGCACAGATTCGCAAAAAAAAGTCCAGAATTTGCACGTTCCAAGATGTAGTATCATTGATTTTTTTTAGTTGTGTACATGGTACATGCACATTTAACATTTACATACAGTATCATAACATAAAAAGTTGCATCTCGTTTTACTGCATTTAAGGACTGTTGGTATTTTTACTAGTTCTTTCCTCATGATGCAAATAAATTAGCACAGACTGCATATGCATAAAAAATAAATATTAAATGCACAATGTATAGCTATTACAGAGCACACACACTTAACATGTACAACGGCTTAAGTCTAACTAAATATGGAACTAACAAAATATAAGTTAGTGCAATGGTATTGAGAAATAAGGAATTTTAGTATAAAATTTATATACTAAACAATTTAGTACGTGATAATCAACCTCAGATGCATATCAAATAATATATTCTATATTCTATAAAGTAGATAATGATGATACGTTTACTGATAATGATGTCTGTACTTTGCTTTGCTGGAGCATATATAGAACACAGTTGATAGCTCATAAAAGCGAGAGAAAGGGCAACGACAACGACTATCAAATATAGACGTAGATAGTAGATAGGAGATAGGAGTTCTACTACAAAAGCAACTTTTTATTCCATATTCCTTGATTCTTTGCACACCACACTACAATAAAAATCAAATGGATTCTCCTTTTTTTTGCACACTGTAAAAATGCTTTCTCTCACATTTTCTTGTCCTTTCTCCATTTTTTCCGTCTCCTTTTCAACTCCATATGAATGTATATGTAAGAGATTGAGGTAAAAGCATAGAGCGTAATATAGAGCATAATATCTATACACTATACATATATAAAAGCTTTCCATTTTAGTTATTCACCTCTTTTGTGCGTTTTCATTTTTCATGCTCCAACTTTGTTGCTGCTTTGAGTTTTGAGATACTACAACTTTTCATAATTTTTTTAAGTGTACAATGTACAATATAAAATGTGCAAGGCAAGGTCCTTTTCGGATTTACTCTTATCTGTAGTCCGATGCACTCAATACATAATATCCTGATTTCTCGTATGCATAAAAATGATGCATCATCAATGATGATTCATCATTCATCATTCATCAGACCAAGTACACGAAGTATGAAGAGCCAATGAAGACGTGGAGAATATACACGTGTAACTTCATAATTCGTAATATTCATAATAAATTGTAATATGAACTTTCAGCGGCAGTGCATTTGTAAGTTTTTCAATCAAAAGTAGATATTTGATCTTTTGAAAAAACGTAGATTTTATGTGTAGTTAATACAAATACGACGCATAAGTATAGTATAAGACATTCTAAATTCTAAATTTAGTTTTTGTCATAATTGTCATCGTATTCAGTATTCAATATTTATTCCCGGAAACCGAACTCACCTCAATTTAAAAATTTCGTACACACTACACATTACACACGTACGTAGGGCTTACGACCTACGACTACGACGTGGCGACAACTCAGGCACTAGTACAGCAATTTGGAATTTTCTGTTTGCTTTTGGAGTTGATATCTAGTATCTAGTATCTGGTATCTGGTATCTGGTTTATTACCATAAATATAATGAACGATATGGTCTATTATTACCATTAGGACAATAATAGGATGAGAAAGAAGGAGGGAAAAATACGTGCTACATACAGCGTACAACATACTTACTGCATGCTACATGCATTAAATATATGCAATTCGGTTGGCTGGGTTCAAGTTTCAATTTGGGATGTCGATATTGGCTAAATGCTAAATGGCAAAGTGGACATAAACCAAGTGTAGAGTGTAGAATGGCACAAAGAAATAGAAAACTGTGACGGGGACTTGTGTCTTGTGTGTAGTGTATATGCCCGTGCACAGTGTACAGACTGTAGAATTTACAATGTGACGAGCTATATTCACAATGGTAGTCGTAGTTGTACCAGGTGAGCTTGATACTTGATACTATACGAATATATGCCTCCAAATTTTAATAGGAACATACTCCCATTCTGGCTACTGAATGTAAGTATGTAGAATGTACGAAAGAAATGAAAGCGGTAAACGAGTACTTGTTCCGAGAGGATGGAGAAATGTACATTGTACATAGGTATGTAAAGAGAGAGTACTTTGTGATATGTACTATGTTCTGAGGAGAGGATCAATATAAAATATGCACCAAGGTGGTATAAACTGAATACTTTTTTCCTACTTTGTACACTGTAAATTGTACAATGTACAGTGTACAGAGCACAGCTAGATATTCATCTCAATTTCTCTCTCTGTCGTGGCCAAAGGTGTTTTTTATCAAAATAGCTTAGGCCACACAGACATATGTGTGTATGTTTTTATGCATCTAGTATCTACAAATGTTTGAATAGTACATGTATCTTAAATCGTAAATATTTTATGAATCCTACACAAAGAGGTTTCTGCAAATTTTAAACCTGACTTTCTCCTCCTGCTTGCAATTCCATCCGTGGAAACTCTATTGACCTAGACTGGTGTAGAGTTTAGGCAAGGCTAGGCTAGGCTTGGATAGGCAGAGATCAGAGATGTTTTGAATTTCTACAAACTTTCAAAATTTGATCACCGTTTTGTAAATTTACTATTCAAAACTAAACTAAAAACTGGCAAAAAGTATGTCTTGTTCTGAATTGGGATTTGGACCTGGACCTGGATCTGGAACTGAATTATGATGAACTTTGAACTTGGGTTAGTCAAAAAACAGTGAAGCTATTGTGGATCTCTATTCTCCACACTCTACACTCTACATTCCATGTGTATTCTAAATTCTACATTGTACATGTGCAGTTTTATGTGTAGTGTGTTTGTAGTTTGTAAGGAAAATGGAGATTGAGATTGGCATTCTCCAAAACACAAGCCAAAACACCACATGAACGATTCGCTATAGGCTATAGGGCACACATCAGAATGACGTGTTACAGTTGGCAAAGAGATAAACTAAACTTGAAAAGTTTCCATTTCTCTGTCTTGTACGTTGCACATTGTACACTGTACAGTGTACACAGTACACTATTCACTGTAAAATGTACAGTGTACAGTGTACACTGTTTGTACAGACCCATATGCAGAAAGTAGAAAATAGAAAAAATCGTAATGAAAATAAAATATTATTATGGATGTTGATAGCGGAAATAAAGCGTCGTGCTGTGCTTGTATTTTGTATTTAGTACTTGAGAATATTTTTATGCTTAGAGTGTGCAGTGTGCAATCTTCCCGTTCTACAGTTTACAGTGTACAGTGTACACTATAGAATATTATAGAATGTCAAAGTATTCTTTAGGATCAATCCTATGTACTTTTTATTCTGTGAAACAAGAAGCAGAGAAAAATTCACATGTTCACTGAATGTTGTAAATGCACTTG
Organism: Sminthurinus aureus; assembly: GCA_034698265.1. Classification (NCBI taxonomy): domain Eukaryota; kingdom Metazoa; phylum Arthropoda; class Collembola; order Symphypleona; family Katiannidae; genus Sminthurinus; species Sminthurinus aureus. The sequence continues at coordinate 3,030 of JAQGBH010006488.1, read as the reverse complement.
CATAAAAAATATAAACCAAAATCAAAAGTCAAAGAAAACTGTACCACTGTGATCATTATGTATGTGTGCAAAATCATAAAAGAAGTCCTCGTATTTATAAAAAATTTATAACATAATACATAATAATATAACATAACATATAATATAATAAAGCGCCTGTTTGACTTTATGTCTGTGAAAAATAAATATAACAATTGAATTCAACATACTCTTGCACTAAAAAATTCAATCCATATCCACTCTCTCTCTTCTTTTCTCTCTTTTCAAATGTTTTCCCCATGCTTTCTCACAAACATCCAACACACATAATGTAGATTCTAGATTCACATACTTACGACGACTTTTATTTCTCTCTCTCTCTCTCTCTTTCTCTGGCTTTCTATCTGTATCTGGTTTTAAGCCCTGGGTCTGAATTTTATCGAATATTTATCATGTACATTGTACATGGATTTTGTTACTAAAATGTACGACACTGTTAAATTATGTGCTGTATAATGTATAACGTACAATGGGAAATGTGAATCGAATGCAAAATATTATGATAAATACTGACCAGGAGTAGATACAAGATCCAAGATCCAAGTAAATTATTCGATGTACATTGTACGTGCATAAGTAAAGGGATAAGAAGGAAGCGGAGGATGAAGAAATCGGAAGGAATTATCAACCAGAAAATGCTCTCGTATTCCATATTCCACATTTTCCTCAAATAAATGCTTCTAGGGATATGTTTTTAGTTTTGATGTGTCTAGAATCTAGATAAACATTACCCAGAAACTGACTAAACTTTAGATTTTAAGTATGAACATGCTCCAGGCTCCTAGTTTATAAGTTACTAGCTCCAAGCTCCTAGCTCCTTGCTCTTTGAATTTACCCTTTACCATTTACCACAAGAATACGATATTATGTACTCTGTACAGTGTACAATGTACACATGAACCATTTTACAATCTTTCATTTTGTTTCATGTTTCATGTTACTCTGTAAACTAAATATGTATTAAATCCACATATTTATGTATACATATGTACATAAGCAGTAGAAATAGTAAAGAAATTGAATACCACGTTATGTACTATGTACACTCTGCATGGTACATTTATAATTTATAATGTATGTTGTGGAGAAAAGTATGGTGGCGTTTCTGTAATAAGGGTTTGTCATCGTAATTTCTCTTGACTTTTCTACTCTCTCTAGCTCTCTCTCTCTCGTTCTGTTCCCTCTTTCACTCCTTAATATTTTCACAAGCCGTCAGTTTAAATGTTATAATTTTATTTCAAACTATTTGATCACGTTGTCAACGCATGCAATCACGAGCGGAGTGATGCGACGCGATGATGGTAGTCCATGTTCCATGTCGTACATTGAATATTGAATACATGGCATTTCATGCAGCTCTTCTCCTTATGTAAAATTAAATGCTGTGGATTGAGCACAATCTCGAATCTAAAAACTAGCATCTAGAATGTACACTCTATAATCTATCATGTATAGTAGTGTTCAATCTGGATTGTGAATGTACGTAATATATTTGTGTAAAATTTGTCCAATATTCAACGTTATGAATCTTAAATCCTAAAAGAAGAAGAATCCGAGCAAGCTCCTCCGTAATTCTTTCATTTTTCACATTCTTCTTCCAACCAAAATCTAAATCCAGTGCAATGCAAAGGAAATGGGAAGCGAGTACAGCGAGGAGAGAGCATGTAGCATGTAGAGTGTATAATGCCGAGATACATATAAAACATTAATGTACGTGCATAGAGATGTAGGTATGTAAATATCTATGTATGTGTGAGTGAGTGAGTGACTGTGTGTGTGAAGAAACTACTTATCTACTCGTGTGTAGGAAAACGGGAAAAGTATTAGAGTTTAGAGTGTATGAATAAATTATATTATATAAATAAGCGATACTCTCTTTCTCCTTCTTTCTTCATCCTTATCTTGTTCTTGTGAGTTTCTGTCATAGCCTTTTAATATTTGCTATATCTGTACATATGAATAGAGAATAGAGAGACGCTTATTCACAGCCAAAGCTCAAACCATTTATGCATGTACAATGTACAATGTGGAATTTGTAATGTACTTGCCACATGTACCAAGTATGATGTATTTTGTACATGCATTCACCAGAAACCAGAAACGAGAAGAGAAAAGTGGGAGAGTATTCCAGAATCTAGAATGTAGAATCCAGAACCGAGAATGTATGTCGTAATAATAAGAAGTCGGAGACAATCAGGATGACACGTTCCGAGAAATCCCAACTTACTTTATTTCCAAAAATAATGTGCACATGAATGAGTTCCATCAAATGAAAGATTAAACTCCAACTTACAAACATTTTCCTCTTGAGTTCTCCGTGCTTGTGATGGCTGGTGGTGTGTGAGTGCGATGTGGTGTGGTTGGAAGTTGGTTACAGTTTCTTTTATTTTTCTTCTTCTTCTTCTACTTTGTCTTCTCCAAACCTTTGCATGTAGTTTGTAATGTATAATGTACATTGTACATTGTACATGCACGACATAAATATATATAGACCTCCGAGTTTCAATGAGAGAGATGAAAAGTCATCAAAAAACCAAAAAACATTTATATCGAGAAAAGTCCAAAGGGAAAACATTCTTGTCAAGTTTTAAATGCTTTCATCTTTCATACTTGAAGCTACACAGTATACACAGGGAAAAACAACCTAGATAACATGCGTAAAATATGTAAAATACTACCAGATTCAGATTCTTTTATTTTCCCCTCGTTTTTTTCTCCTTTATTCGAAATTCGAATTGAAGGAGGAGGAAAAACACTGAGTAATTTTCATTCTATTATTTTTCAAGTGTATCTTCTTATTTGTTCTACATCTGAGTTTTCTTCTCTATGTTTTAATTTCTTTTGTTTTAAGGACATGGGACCAAGTTTCAAAGAAAAAAGTGCCATCTCGCAGGGCTCACAACTCATAAACCCCTGAACCGATCTTCATGATCAACATGCCAAATGAAAGGTGGGTTCTTCAGCTGTTTCCTATACTGTCTCATTTTGATG
>JAQGBH010006487.1:0-12422 GCA_034698265.1 Sminthurinus aureus | reverse complement strand
AATTTGACAGTGACGTCAAAAGTTGAGTCTGGAGTTGGAATCTCCTGACTGTTGAATTTTTCCACAGAAATTTCCATTGCACTGATCACATCCGGTGCTGTCAGCGGTGTTGATGTCCCTGGGATTTGACACAATGGAAAGTTTTGCAGATTGTCCAGATCCAGTAAAGACTCTACACTTTCTTTCAATTTGTCTCTAAAGAGTTGTAGTTCCTCTTCCAGTCCCGGCCCCAATAAGTTGGGATTTTCCATCCGCAGGAATTTTGTTCCAGGATAAGGAAGAAGAGAACATTTGATGTCAGTGAAGGACTTGATTATTTTCTGTTTAATCATTTGATTAGATGGATCATCCTCATCTCGAGGAGAGAGAAGGTACTCGACATAAGCCCGGCCACCTTCAGATCCATAAGCAAATTCCAAAAATTCAGATCCATGAGCAAATTTGAAATCACTATTCCAGTCTCGGATGAGCAAGTGCAGTTTTTTAAAGGGAGCGACCTCTCTGCTTGTATTTCCATTGGCATTGTCATTGGTTTGATCTTGATCTTGGGCCATGATAGCAACACTGAGGAATTGATCAAATAATTGAAGGCTGTCTGCTTGAATTTCCTCCTTGACATTGAAGATGAAACAGGAGGAGACGAGTAGACTGAGGCCGACAGTGATACAATACTCGGTGTTAGAATATGATGGGTCAAAAATCCCCTGAGTGTCCATCACAAGAATGTCCACTTCCGTCCCATCCTTATTTTTTAGACGGAACGGTCTGGACCACAGCCACATCCCTTGAGTTCTCTCACACCGTCCAAAGGGAAATGTGCGGATTGGGAGGGTCATCCAGTCTCCTTCATAATTATTCTCCAGGGCCCAAAGGTAGCGAAGGAGGTAGCCGAGGTAAAAGGATTTCCCTTTTTTTGTTGCACCCACCATTGAAATCACAGCTACGGGACGCTTCCGATCTCCACCCAAAATCCGTTCAAGCTCTTCTCGACAAAATACCAATTTTCTTCCTGTCTTTGCAGGCATTTCAAGTTTAGAGTTGCAACTCTCATCAGCTGAGGCTGGAGCTGCGGCTGAGTTTGGATTCGACCCAAAGTACATGATTTGAACAGGTTTGTCATCCTCAAAAAGATTTCCCTCCATTTTTATTGAGACTGTTTAAAAAATATGAAAACAAAGGTGTAAATGTAATTGTCTCATTATAAAATAAATATCAAGCTTTGAAAAAAATGCACGAGTTTTCAGTTAAAAATGATTTTAAAGTACCTTTAAAATTACCGTCTGCTCAAAATACTTTTCCTCAATATTTTAATCAAAAGTCATTCGACAAGTTCCCAGAAAAGCCCGTTCTCTGTGCAAGAAAAATAAACAAAATTTGTAAAAATTAGACATTTAATATTTTTATTATTTGTTATTTAGTTTTTACGCATAAACATTTTTTTGAATTTTAAATATTTTTAATTTTTCTTACCAAATGCGTTGATTTTCAATTCAACTTTGTTGTTGAGTTTCCTTGAAAGTTGGATTAGGAACAAATTAAGTAAAGTCTTTACAATGTACAATGTACAGGACGCAAGTATAATAATAATAACATTATATCTTTGTAAATGGCACAATTTCAAAATACTCGTTGATTAATTATTTTCAAGTCAAAATACAGATTAATTTGTGAGACTGGAGACTAGAGACTAGAGAAACTGGACGAGTTTTGATACAACATGAGTAATAAATAAAATGTGAATAAATTAAAATAACGACACTTGAACGATTTCAAATCCTCTTTTCTATTTTCTATTGCTGCTGACTCTAACTGTGCACAATTCACTTTTATACCAATATTTGTGTCCTTTATCTTGATTCTTGGTTTTTACAGAGACATGAGTCGATGGCATGTGTAAATAATACATGTAGATTTACAAACTGTCTCTGTGCTTGAATATTCTTTTCTGGATACTGGATATTCAATATCTCTGAATGTAGTTGACTCAACTCTCAATTCTCAATACTCAATGCTTATGATTAACTTGAATAAAACTCTCCTTGGACCTTTCTCAAAACTAAGAACTTTGCTGAGTATTGAGTATAGTTGTAATTTTTACATGGAGTATAGGGTATAGGGTATGTAATGCACACACCAGTTTATACAAAAATAAACTCTAGTGTTTTGGTATTTTGTATACAGTATACATTTATTTGTATTGATAAGGTTCAAGACTTTGTCCATGCACATGATAATTTGTAGTGTCCGTTGATGTTTCTTTTTTTCATTTGATTCCTCTTATCTTGAGCTAGTACAGAGTGTAATGTAATATGACTAGAGGCTAGAGGCTAGAGACTAGAGACAACGAAAACAGCAGAGATGAGTCACACTGTCGACTGTCGTCAATTTACAAATTAATAAATCCAGTACATTTAATACAAAATATAAATACAAATACAAATGTAAATTAACTTGTTATGCTTTAATTTTTGTACAAAAAGAAATCAAATTTATGCATGATATAATAATATGTCTAAGAAATAGAACAAGTTTCACCCATTCTTAGACAATGCACTTAAAACTTGAAAACATTGAGAGTATATGCTTATGCGTTCACACAACATAAATTAATATTTTCCTTTGCCCGCAGCTCATTAACCTCCCTGTCCCCATAATTTTACCTCATTTCCGCTTCCAATTTCACCTCTTTCCTTGATTTTTCTCGTCTCCTCTTGATCTTCTTGTTTTTATCTAAAGTGTGTTAAAATCTAAAATCATAACATGTCCTCTGTATTTTTCTGGACCAATGGAACAAAAAGGATGCTCGTAATTTAATGAGGTTTTCATGACACTAAAAAGTGAAATGTTTTATGGACTGACTCATTTTAAAATATACATGAAACTTTTATGCATTTCATGAATGTAGAAAATTCAGTACTTAAAATTCAAGTTAACTTAGATTGAAAAGAGTTGAAAAATTGAAAATGTTTGTACGTAATTTTATTTCTTTTTTTCATTCGTGCGGTCTTTTTAAATATATTTAAGTGCTTTTATTTTTAATCTTCTTTTAAATATTATTTGAAATGTATACATGTATGAACTATAAAATCAAGCCCACTTGAATTAACATAAATAATAATAATAATAAATGTATTAGACTGCTCTTGCTTAAGTAAGTACTGACTTTTTTGAGTTTTGTGGCTTATAAAATTGTCTAATTGGAGTATTTACAAAAATAGACAGAAACAGTTGAGTTTTTTTAATTTTCTCCATTGACATTGGAATTAGTTTGCTCGTCCAAAATGGGTTCATATCCTTCTTCCACCGCAGCTGCTACCACTGCACCAGTAGCTAGACCCACCGCACTCCCAGCAGCCGCACCAGTAGCGCCCCCTAAAACGGCCCCCGCAATTATCGCTCCAACACCAGCCTCTACCCCAAAAGCACCCACAGCTGCAACTCCAACAGCTGGCCAAGCCAAAGGACAAACTATGGCAAGAGCCGTAAGGCCAATACCACCTCCCACAGCCAGACCACCCAATAAGGATTTTTTCCACAATTGTTTATTCCTCTCCCTGGTCTGGCGAACCTTTTTCCGCCATAGTTGAACCTCCTTCTTGATCCGCGTCACAAACCGCGGCCTCAGTATTGGATTCCGTTTAAAGTCGATGGACTCTGTGGATGTTCGATTGAGTCGATCTTGACACAACATTTCTTGAACCAGGATTTGTCGCTCGAATTCATCATCATTACACTTTTCCAGCTCCTTCATATTATTTTCAAAAACTTCCCGCACTTGTTTCTCAACTTCCAGGTTGAGTCGATTCTCTAGTTCTTCATTCGAGGACTGAACTAAGGGGACGATGAGATGGAATTCCGCCTCAATTTTGGAGCGAACACTAAGAAATTCTGGAGCGGAGAGGATCAGTTCAATTTGACTCGGCTGGAATTTCTTGACTTTGAAGGCGAGGTAACGGAAGTCGTCAAATACTTTTGTACAGACGATTTCATGCATCTCCACCAGATTTTTGTGGGGTAGAAATCTCTCGTTGATCTCAAAAATCATGAGCTCTCGGTATTTTTCAACCATTTTTTCTCTTTGCTTCCTCCGTTGAGATTTTGCTTCATTGTCCAGTTGGCCGCAGAAAATGGCTTGGATTTCAAATCGAAGGTGGGATTGAGCTTGATCCAGGAGATGAGGATGAATCTCTTTGTTGGTTTTCTCTTTGAGGAATTGTACTACAATTTGCTCCATTGTTGACTGATGAAATTCTTGGAATTCCAGCTCCTCGGGGTAGAAAACGGTGGACAATTTGTCTTTCATTATTTGGCTGTAGAGTTGAACTCGTTCTTTGGATTCCTCAAAAAGGGATTTGGAATATTCTTCATTTTTCTTTTTAATCTCTTGGCTTAGAATTTCTAATTCGTCTTCCATCTTCCGCCCAAGATCCGATTGACCGTGCTGGAGAAGTTCATTATTCATCGAGCGGTTCTCATGCAGAAAATCATGGATAATATTTTTCTTTAGAGTGTGGGAAAATTCTTTTAATTCGTTTTCCGGATAATATTTTCCATCTAATTCAATTTCTAGTTGCTCCCGGAATTTTTGTATCGTTTCCTCCACATCCATTTTCATCCTTTTCTCCGCTTCTTCCTTTTTCAATTGGTTGAGCTGGAAAAAGGAGGTTTTTTCACAGTGGAAGATTTCTTGTAATTTTGACAGTTCAGTCTGGAATTCCGTGGGATATGGACGACGATTTTCTGGATGTTCTGAATTTTCTGGATATTGTGTGTAAGGGTGAAAACGATAAAGATTTGTGAAGCATTCAAAAGCCAAATTTTCCGCTTTGGCCGAAAGAGCGTTGAAAGTCTGAGGGCTGAGAAAGTCAATTTCCTGGAATGTAGTCGTCATCATTTCTTTGTAGGACTCGACGGATTTGTCTTGAGCTTGGTTGAGAGAGCGGAGGCGCAGGAGTTCATTCTTTTGCTTGAATGGGAGATAAATTTCTTCAATTTTTCTAATCAGTTGTAATTTCAGATCTGAATTTGGATTTGACCTCGAATGGGCGGGGTCAGGGTCAAGGTCACTACCACTTGTTAATAAATTTCTTTGAGATGAGCATTTTTCTTCCAGTGATTTGAGAGCAAATTCCTTTGCTCGAGTGTGAAGGCGGGAAATATGACTATCAAAATAGAATGGGTTTGAATTTGAGCTTGAATTGGAATTTGATTGTAAAATTGGCATATTTTCGGAATACAGATCAACAATTCGGTTTAAAATGGTGGCTCGAACAAATTTGACAGTGACGTCAAAAGTTGAGTCTGGAGTTGGAATCTCCTGACTGTTGAATTTTTCCACAGAAATTTCCATGGCGCTGATCACATCCGGTGCTGTCAGCGGTGTTGATGTCCCTGGGATTTGACACAATGGAAAGTTTTGAAGATTGTCCAGATCCAAAAGTGACTCTACACTTTCCTTCAATTTGTTCCTAAAGAGCAGTTCCAATTCCAATTCTAGATGAGGATGAGGATGAGCTGAGTCACCTTGACTATTGTGATTATGATTATGGTTTTTTATCTCCAGGAATTCTTGTCCCGGATGAGGAAGAAGAGAGCACTTGATTTCAGCGAATGACTTGAATATTTTCTGTCGAATCATTTTACTAGTTGGATCATCTTGGTCTCGAGGAGAGAGAACGTCCTGGACAAAAGCGAGGCCGCCTTCGGAGCCATAAGGAAATTCCATTGGTTCATTCCAGTCTCGGATGAGGAAATGCAGTTTCTGGAAGGGAGCGACCTCTCTGTTCCTACGTTCATTGACATTAGTATTGACATTGTTTTGATCTTGATCTTTGGCCATGATCCCAAAACTGAGGAATTTATCCAAAAGTTGAAGGACTTCCTCATTAATATTATCCTTGACATTGAAGATGAAACAGGAGGAGATGAGCAGACTGAGGCCGACGGTGATACAATACTCGTTGTCGGAATATGACCGGTCGAATATTCCCTGAGTGTCCATCACAAGAATGTCCACTTCCGTCCCATCCTTATTTTTTAGACAAAACGGCCTGGACCACAACCACATCCCTTGAGTTCTCTCACACCGTCCGAAGGGAAATGTCCGGATTGGGAGGGTCATCCAGTCTCCTTCATAATTATTCTCCAGGGCCCAAAGGTAGCGAAGGAGGTAGCCGAGATAAAAGGATTTCCCTTGTTTTGTTGCACCCACCATTGAAATCACAGCCACAGGGCGCTTCCGATTGGCACCCAAAATATGTTGAATTTTTTCATGGCAAAATATCAATTTTCTTCTTTTCTTCTTTGTACTTTTAGATTTAGAATTTGAGCTCGCAGCAGAAACTGGATTTTGTTTTGAATTTGGATCTGGATCTCGATCTGGTGCTGGATCTTGCTTCAAGTCAAAGTACATGATTTGAACAGGTTTGTCACCCTCAAAAAGATTTCCCTCCATGTTAATTGAGACTGTTTAAAACATTTAAAAAAAGGTGTAAATTAATTTTTCATCATAATATTTATCACTATCATAAACATTTGAAAAAAAATGCGCGAGTTCTCAATTTAAATCTAATACCTTTAAAAATATCTCTCGTTCAGCCCTTTTTTCTCAGTACTTGAGTTTTCAGTCAAGTGTCAAGTGTCAAGTTTCAAGCATTAAAATGTATCCTAAAAAACTCTGTAACCTGTGTCAAAAAAGAAAAGAAAAATATTAAAAATTGATAGAAAATTACATTTGTAAAATTACTTGGCATTTACTTTTTAAGCTTTTAGATTTTTACATGTTTTGAATAATTTTTCTTACCACATCCGTCGATTTTCACGTGCAACTTTGTGTAGTTTCTTTTTATGTTAAATTAATTAATTAGTCTGTACACTGTACACTGTACACTGCACAGCTTAGAGCACAAAATTATAATTTGTGCGTAAATAGCAGTTTAAAAATATCCTTTAGCTACACTTTAATTATTAAAAGTCAAACTGCAAATTAATTTATTAGACTAGAGAACCTTTGATACAAAAAATAATGAATCGTGATAGAATAAGTTGAATTAACGACACTTGAACGATTTGATATCCTGTTTTGTATTTTATATTTGCTATTTTCTATTGCCGCTGACTCTAACTGTGCACAATGCACATTGGTGTAAATATTTGCGTCTGCTATCTTGACTCTTGTGCCTTATACTTGACTCTATGGAAAAACACATGTAAATTTAAATGGTGTATCTGTGCTTAAAAATTGTGGTCTAGATTCTGGATATTTGATACTTCGATACTTGTTTGCTGAATGAAGAATGTAAGTAGCTCACTCAATGCTCCATGTTTATGGTTAACTTTAATAAAATTGTCCTTGGACCTTTTCTCAGAAGTCAGCTGAGTATGGAGTATTGAACGTTGAGTGTTGAGTCTGGAGTATGGAGTATAGAGTATAGCTCTACTTTTTACACAGAGTATAGAGAATAGATTACACAGTACTGAGTGCACACTACACAAAAATAAACTGTAGTGTGTTTTGTACGTATATTTATTTGCATTGATAAGGCTCAAGCGTTTCTAGTTTCTGGTTTAGTTTAGTTTGTACATCGTACATGGTACATGCACATAGGAATTTGTAATGTCCGTTGATGTTTATTTTCTTCATATGATTCCTCTTATCTTGAGTGTAATATGACTAGAGACTAGAGACAACGAAAACAGGAGAGATGAGTCACCAGCCACCAGACGTCACACTATTGCTTATCCTCAATTTACAAATTAATAAATGCAGTACATGTAAATGTAAATTAACTTATTATGCTTTGTACAGGAAGAGTTGAATTTATTCATGAGTGTGTAAGAAATGGAAAAAGTCTCGCCCTTTCTTAGACAATGCACTTTAAAATATTGTGTACCTTTACAAACATTCTGTATTCTGTACATTCCCTTCTTTTTTTAGATGGTATGAAAAAAAAGGAAGGGGTCAAAATAATCCAAGTTATTTTGGGTTGTGCTTCAAGCTAAAATTTAATCCTACTCCATAAAGGTAAAAAATAGTAATATTTTTTTCTATTTTTATACAAAGGAGCAGGTACATTGACAAACTTTTGTAGGAAAGAGAAAATGCCTTAGCACTTTTCTGCTTTTGATGCTTGAAAATAAACGTTTTCAATATTATGCGTATTTTGTATTGTGTATCCAGAATCCTGAATCCAGGAGCAGGAGTTTCCAGGCTTGGAAACTGGAAACTGGGAACTGGAAATTAGGGTTTGGGAATGGTCATGATTAGTTTGAGGGGGAAGAGACATCTCCAGGCTCCTTGTGGATGTATCAAAGCTGGAGCGATCCAAAGGCTGGAGAAGGAGGGCGTTCAACTCTCTCTCATTCAAAAGTATACACTGAATATTGAATAATAAATCTGATGCTGTGAAAACATGAAAAAATGCACAATTTTCTACTTTTTATTCCAACTCAAACGGCTTTAATTTTAATTCCCTTTCATTTGACATTTGCAATTTAAAGCGTAACCTTAGTGACACGATCTTTTATGCTTGATGCATTTGAATTTTGAACTACGTCAATTGTCAATTTTGGTCCGCGTGGACTTTTATGACAAAGATGAAAGATGAAGTATTCGCATGTAAAATAAAATAAAATGCAGAGCTAAAAGTTAGTTTTTCATGCACTATTGAATTGGACTGGACTGCACTGAGTTCAATTGAATTGAATTGAATTGGAGTGTGATGATCTCAAATCTAGAATCTAGAATCCAGAGGAAATGAATAGTATGTAAAAATAGTATACAAATACAAAAATGCTCAACCAAGCATATCATCATCATTATCTCTTTATTCTGTATTTACTCATCCATTCCCATTTTCCTATTTGTACACGAGGATTGAACACTCAACTAAAAGGACAAACAGAGTCATTAGGTTAAATATTATTCATGAAATGCGTCATATCCATATTATCAACATTATCATTACTATCTTTTGTCATCATCATTGTCGACAACAACAACTTGTACAAATAATTTGTAATCCATCCCATTTGCAAACAATTAGCATTCAATGCTAATTTCAAATGCAATTTTATTCTTTTCAATTTTCAATCCTTTTTCTCGAGTCTATAGCCTCGAGTACAGTAACAAAATAAAAAATCAGAATTCAGAATACCAAATACAAAAATACAAAATACGCCTCTCTCATCAAAACACAAAAGTGATAATTTGCATCAAAGTATAATAAATTATCATGTGTTATGTTATTCTTCATACATAATACGTAATACGTAATTGTTTGTGGTGCATCCGTTGAAAACTCTCCGCTCTCAAGTCTCAAGTTTCAAGTTACGTCAAAGTCAAACACGGATTTACCATTTAAATTTTAACTGTAACTGTAACTTACTACTGCAAAATAAATGTACGATAGAATCTTGAATAGTAATTCCATCTACTAGATAAAATCTACAATAAATGCAGCAAATTGCACAGCAGGCGATGGACAACCAACAGCGTCAACTCATCTCTATTCTAAATGTCTAAATTCTAAATGCAAATGTAAATGTGAATAAATGCCCGTTTAAAGACAGAAAATAGAACTTAAATGCAAAATTTTCATTTAAATCACAATAGAGTAAAATACATCGTCAAAATCAAATCTAAAGACGGTAACAAAAGGTAAACGGCGCTGTTTTTCTTTCTTCATCTGATGTCAGTTTGTTCATTTTGTTTATTTTGAATTTGGAACTCGAAAAGCTAGAGCTCCGTCTCGTTTGTCTGATTTTCTGACTGTGACTTGTGTGTTTTGAGTTTTGAGTTTTGAGTTTTGTTTCAAAACTCCCCAGAGAAATTTCCTACAACGTAGACAAAGACCAAGAAACGAAAAGAAAAGAAAAGGGGAAAAACTTGTTTGTACATTGTATAAATGAACTGGAAATGGTAGTGCAAGAATCAAGAATCAAGTGCAAAATTAAACGGAAATTCAAATGTTTTGTTTCCTTGTTTTTGCAACAGAGTAAAAAATAATTAGGCCATGTTTGCAAATAACAGCCGTCATGTCCAAAGTCCAGATTCCAGAGTCTATGAAGCATATGCACAGTGTACATTGTACATTGTACGTGCATAAAAAGGTGCGTTTTGCAAGGATATTCAGGATTTTTGACAATTTACTGAATTGAGCATTGATTTTTGCCCAGGAGTGGGAAATACAGATAAATCAAACCAAAGTGTGTTGGGTGTTTGGATATTGAATGTAGGTAAAGCATATATGCGGATATGTTTCCCACGTTGGGCTGGAAATTAGAAATTAGTTTGTGACTGATTCCCTGACAGATTGACTGTCTCCCGGCTCAAATTTGAATCAAACCGTAAACCGTTGACCTCAATTCTCAATGCTCAATGCTCAATTCATATGACAAGTTGAAGTGTACGAGTGTACAGTGTACTGTGTAAAGTGTAGGAAAACGTAGAGAGTGGAGAGTAGACGTGAGCGTGTGTATGCACAAAATGTAATATGTAATGTGTAGAAAACTATAAATGTGCATTTCTTCCTCCTTTTTCTCTGTCTCTGTCTATGTCTCTGTCGCTGTCATCTTGCTTATCGCATAAAATAAACTAATGTTCATCTAGAGTCTAGAATCTAGAGTCCAGACTCTAGACTGGAAACAATCGTGTATGATGCACTCGGATCACGTAACGTGTGTACCCTTGATTTGATTGTGGCTGAAATGAAATGAGATGATATGTTACGATATGAACGTGATCTGCCTTTTTTCTCTTTTCTCATTTATTTTAGTCAACATTTCCTCGCTCTCTATTTTTTCTCTCGCTCCAAAAAAAGCTCAAGCCAGTAGAACAATTTTCTCTTTGCTGTTTTAACCTTTTTCATTATGTGTGTGCAGATTGCAGATTTTAGATTGTAGGTTGTAGGTTGTAGACCTCTGTAGCCCACAAGATTAAAACAAGTAGCACTAAAACTAGAGCTGGAACTGGAACTGTAATTGGAATGAGGGAAGCTGGAAATTTTTTTACAAATCAATATTTTGCAAAAATTATACCGTCTGAAATCTAGAATCTAGAATCTAGAATCTAGAATCTAGAATAGGGCACAAATATTTAATTACCTTTTTCCAAATTCTTTATTTTCGGAGGAAAATGAATAACATTTTATTTAAGTACAAAAAACGATTCAAGATTATAATTTTTCCCGTGACAGGTGAAAGGTAAAAGATGAAAGATGAAAGAGTGAATTAAAAAGAATTGTGTGCAAGGATAACTAAAGACAAAGAAAGGAGGACAGAAAATCCAGGACTAGTGATATTATCATTACAATTTATTTGTATTCCAGCCCATGGGCTCTCCTGATTTTTCACCATTTTTACATTTTTACTACGTGTCAAGACTAAAGAGTCAAAGCATGTATGCATAAATTATGAAATTTACATGCCTACTGCCTACTGCCTACCAATTCCAATTCCAATGCGAGTTCATAGTATTTCACATTTTAAATCAAGTACACACGTGTATGTGTCTGTATTTTTAGGGGAAAAGAGTTCAAGGCACAAGACAGCCAGAGACAGACAGACGAAAGAAGAAAGTTACTCCACCCTGATTTTAAGTTTGAGTTTTAGAGTTCTAGGCGACAATCCTTCTCGTCTTGGTTCTCTCCTTCGTCACCTTCCGAATTTCGACTTTCGTCAAACCCTTTAGTTTCTTTGACTCATCCTCGCTTTTGCACCGTGAAGAGTTGAGTCGTCAGCATTTCTATTTTATTTCAGCTCCAGTCACAGCTTCAATTCCAGTTCCAGTAGCTGCTGTCTTCTGGTGATTTTAATACTTGTCGTCAGGAGTGTGTCTGGTAGTGGGGTCTAGTTCTACCCTGAAGAAGACAAGGGAGATATGATGCTTGGTTTTGGTCTGGTATGGTTCTTGGGCAAATCATCTCATCCATCTCTCTCTAATCGCCCCATCAACATATTTTACATTTCTCAACTGGCATGGCAATAAACCTCCAGACTCCAAAGAGCCGCATCACTATCACATCTCCTCCCTTTCACTTTACTGCATGGTTTTCGGTACTTGATACTTGGGACTTCACAGCTTTATGCCATTCTGTAAGAGGACGACCCCGAGTACTAGCTACTAGCTACTAGCGTAATACAGATATAAATTCAATGTGTAATTTAATCTAAAATTTCCATCCATTGATCTAATTTCTATCTATATCAAGTCAACTCAATATCAAGTCAAGTCTAGTTGAGTCAGGAAAATAAAAGGGTTTGCGGAATAGCGGATAGTGGAAAGTTGGTGTAATATAAAATAAAATAAAATGTCTATATGGAAAAGCAATGAATTTTTTTCTGCTCTCCCTTGAAAAAATATGTGACCATATCCGACCGGAAAGTGGTGTCATATGGTGTCATATTTTGGTGTCACTTTGGTC
>JAQGBH010006486.1:0-12423 GCA_034698265.1 Sminthurinus aureus | reverse complement strand
TTAACACCGATATATTTTGGAAAAAAAAGTTCAGGGCTGAAAACGTCAAGTTAGCCCTGAGACTTTTTTTGGTGTTTTTTTGGCTGGCTCACTCGTTTAATCACTTGGGCCACTCCCCCAAAGGGGTGGAGAGTGTTTTGGAGGCCATTTTAAGTAAAATTGGCTTCAGGGCTAACTTGACGTTTTTGGCCGCATTCAGGGCTCAGGGCTAACTTGACGTCCATCTGCAAAAAGGTCAAGAAATAACTTATTCTTTGATTTGATTTGTAAACATTTTAAAAAGTACTCACGAAAATTGTAAAAATGCAAAATCCAAGTGAAAATTCGGTGCATTTGAGAGAACTGATTCAGAAAAGGGATTTACAAATTGTGTTTCGTGGGATTTTTAGTGAGCTTTGCCATCGAACAGTCAATCCAAGTGGTTTTGCACTACTGCTCTTTGAAAATCGTGTCATCTCCCTCGACGAAAGAAAATACTGTGTAAACATATAACTCAATAATAATACAAAAATACAAAATTACGCTTTTGTGAGGAGAACCAATACATTTTTATCAACAGGCGTCTTTAAATATTAGTAAAACAATACGCTTTTCAATTTCTAACCCAACTTTTTAATGCAGATGTCAGCCCCTTCTCCGTTTGAGCAAAATGAGCGACTGTACAAATTGGTGATGCACCGAAACGCGGGACAACAGCTGATCTACGCTCTGACACACAGTGGAAATTATAAAATCGTAGAGGTCCTCAGCCAGAAACTGTTATCCGAATACAACGGGAGCGAACCGGGTCAAAATCTGGATCAACTGGATGTCAATCAGGAAATGGAGGATGCCCTTTTGAAAAGTCCGAAGCCGCCGCAATGGTCAAATGCAGTTGAACTCCAGCAGATTCTCATGGATTTCCAGACGAAATTGGAGAAAAACAAAGAGGACATGGCAAAACTTCAAGGTCGATTCGATTTTCTCAAAGCAAAACAGGAATTTCTGGAGACAAATCCGGGTAACATGAGCACAAAATACAAATTCCTGACTTTTCTTACATTTTGACCCCTGTAATTTAAAATCTGTGCCAAAACCTCATGAGCAATTTGTGATTGTGAATTTCAGTTCCGATTGGATTTGTGTACACTCAACTTCCGAATCATCCGGATCCCCACTCAATTTGGCCGCTATGTCACTGGGCTAATGTGAGCGCGGAACACGCAGGCAACTTCTTTCGAGTTGAAGGTGGTAAATCGGGGGAATTTGGAACTGCTCAGGCTTCAGCAACCTCTGGCGGCCTTCAGGAAATGCGAACTCGCGCCTTCATGTGGCCTAATTACGACGAAACAAACAAAGAGTATCGCGCAACTATTCTCACAGAGCCCCAAAATTCTGAAGAAACACTTTGGACTGGAAGAGTTTTCACCGGCACCTACAACAACCACAAATATCCAGAAATCTGGCTCCAGGTACCAAATTCATTTCTCACATTTCACTTTTTAAGTCCCCCTTGGAAAATTAATGTAAATAGACAAATTGTAGACAAATGGTTTTCAAAAAGTGGTTTTATTTTAATTCCGTTCATGTTTTGTACTAGTTTATGGTGACATCAGCTACCGAGACCCGCCCAGTGAATGAGGCTGTAAGAATATGGAAAAGAACTGGATAAACCTGCAAAACAAGTTGAGACAGTTTATTCACATTTTACAACCGCACCATTTTTACGTTATATTTTTCAACTCTCAAAACTTTCCACAGAATAAAAATATTATGATTTTCAGTACTTTTTTAGCTGTTGTTGGTTTCTTTTTTGGTTTTCAAACACCACGAGCGATTTGTAAAATATAATTTTGGGATTCTTGTGGTAACTTTTGAGTACATTCACCTCAATATTTGGTGACGTTTTCAACTCCCGAAAATTGTTGCATTTCATATTTCTGACGAAATTCATTTGCTAGCAAGTCCATTGTCTGGAAATTCTTGTGACTGTCACAGCTGGTTAAGGCATCGTGGCGAAATCTCAGTGAATTTTCTGCATCAACATTGAATTTGCCACCCCCAATTTTCCACCACCACCAACATTTTCGTTGCTGGTTCAAAAATGAGGATGGAGATTGAACATCTTTTGATGGGAAAAATGCTGACATTTTCCAAAATTGGGAAGAAAGGAAAAGGAATGGAGCCAAAAAACGCCGAGTTTATCACAAAAAAGACCAATTTTTTTGATAAAAAGTTTTGATTGTGAAACGGGATGTTTTTAGTAGGAGGTTTTGTGATTCCTTTTGGGTTTCGGAATTTCCATGGCATCATAATTGTGAATGCGTTATAATATAATGCGTCTGTGTGCTGTGTGCACATCATGTTTTGAATTAATTTTTTGACACAAAGTCATAATAACGTGAGCCTTTTGGTTGAAATTGAATGTGGAAGCGAGGGAAGTATTGATTGGATTGGTATTTAAAATGTGAATGATCGCAGAAAAATGAGCGAGTGCATCGCAAAAGAGTAATGACGCACTCAAATTGATTTTAATACAGAGATGAAACAAAGAAGAAGAAGAAGAAGAACGGAATGGATGCGAAACATCGTTTGTATTTTGTATTTTGACGTTGCCAGTGCAGACGCATTCAATAAAAAATAAGACCAAAAAGAGAGCAGTCGAGTCAAGGTTTTTCTCAAGGCGATCAAGTCCAAATGGTCGTTTTACATCTCAACTCGCCATCACATTCACATTTCACATTCTCATTTCTTGCAACAGACAGCAGACACTCAAATCAAACACATTCAAAATGTGTATAGACATTTGTGAGCAGCAGACAGAACAAGAACAAATCACATCAAATCGAAATGCCAAAATTTAAACTCATCATCATCACAAATAAAAGCATTTTTTCATTTTTCGTAGTTTTTTAAAATTTCAAAAGTAAAAAATGTTTTCTTTGGGAAATTTGTGTCTTGTTTTTTTCTTTACTTTTCTCTCGGTTGATTTTTGTTCCTCTCGGTTTTTTACTCGGCAGTCGGCAACTTTACGACCTGAGACTTTTATGACAACGGTCAGTTTAGTATTGTTTTACCGATTTTGCCCCATTTTTATGGAAAATTATTTATTATTTATTACATGTTGTTGTGAGTTTGAAGTGAAACGGATTTGGTTTTTGATTTCAGCCGGAACTTGTCCGATTTCATGGTTACGAAGTAGAAGAACACAAAGTCAAAACCAAAGACTCGTACGTCCTCACAATCTTCAGGATTCCTGCAAAAACAAACACTAATAATTCAGCTCAAGAAAAATTGCCCGTTTTGCTTACACACGGAATCTTTTGCAGTAGTGACGACTTTCTTCTCCAGCCCAATCCAAATGGAACTCTGCGTATAAAATCAAACAAATTAAAGTCAAACAATTTTCTGAACTCCACCATTTTAAATTGCAAGTCTTATAATGTAATTAAACTTGTTGACACTTTGACAGCTTTTCTCATTTCGGAGATGGGACACAACGTTTGGTTGGGGAATTACAGAGGCAATTCCTTCGCGATGGAAAATGCCGACGGACTTTCTGCGCAAGATCCAAAATTCTACGACTTTGGGTATTTTACATTTTAAATTGTGAAAAATCCTTCGAGTTTAGTTAAATGTCCAAAATATTTTGGTGGTTTGATTCATTCCATTTTGATTGTGTTTAGGATGGACGAGATGCAGTTGGATGTGAATGCGATGATTCGCTACATTCTGAACGTGGAGCAGGCCTCGCAACTTTTCTACGGGTGTCACTCGCTCGGATGCAACTTGATTACTATGGCTGTGAACGAGGATCCGCAGTTGAATGATTTGATATGGAAAAGTACTTTTTTATCCCCCGGAATCTACACATCGCACCTCCGAAGTCCGCTTATTAGAACAATCGCAAGAATTCCACATTCCACGCTCAAAGTAAAACACATCAATTTTCAATTTTCATCTCAAAATCACTTCATCACTTGTGATTCAAATTCAGCTTTGACCTTTGAATTTTGAAACGTTGTGTGGATTTTTAGGAGCTTTCCAATCGCTACTCAGGTGGTCGATTTATGCCCGGGGAACTCAATATCGTGTTCAAAAGACTGGTGCCGGGTCTCTGCAATGGAAGATTTAGACAGTTTTGCTCCTTTATGCTGTCAAATGCATTCGGACCGAATCCCAGTCAACTTGAAGAAACAACAATGAGCACAATTTTAGCCCACACTCCAAACGAAACGTCCATGAAATTATTTATTCAGTATTTGCAGCACATTGCGTCCGGTCGGTTTGACAAATTCGATTATGGACCTGAGAAAAATGTGGAATTGTACGGCTCAGCCGATCCTCCTTTGTACAATTTATCCGCTGTTACTTTTCCAGTGCAGGGAATTTACGGACTAAATGATTTTCTGGTGTCACCCGAGGTAATGAAAAAAACAGTTTACATTTATTGTGCAACTTTCTAGTTTTGATTTTTGATTGTTTATTCAAAAAGCCTAATAATAAACATTTCCTGTTTCCTGTTTTCCATTAAAAAAGGACTCTTTGAAAACGTTTGGAGAACTGGGAAATTTGGTGGGGAATCCGATTCAAGTTGAAGATGAGAGATGGACTCACGTTGACTTTATTTATGGTCGAGATGCAAAACGACTCGTGTACGATCACATTCTCCGCTTCATCAGATCCTGAAAAAGACTGAAATCAAATACCTTTTAGAGCTAACTTTGAAATATTAATAAAACACAGAGAAATTTCTCAACATCTCCACAGTCAACTAAAAAGAAACAGCTTTTATTTTCATAACATAATATGCTTCATTTCTACACCACAATTTAGAGCACGAAGCAGAAATTTTAATTGACAAGTTTTTACGTTTACTCGTGCCACAACGGAATTTTTCACATGCGGGAACATTGCCGGAAATGTTTCCCGTAAGATTTTCTGGTTTGCTTCCCTTTCTGTTTGAATGAAGAACAGAGAGATTTGCAAAGGATAAATTGTTCAAAGGAGGAAACAAGTTTCTGTCACATTTTTGATCTCGGCTCCTTTTTGTCTTTTGTTTTATGATCCTGCTTTTGAAGTTTGAAGAGGATCCTCATAAATAATTTCATATTCTGTGAAAGTTCTACTTTTTATTTGTCAACTTGTTTTTTATGCAGTCTTTTGTCTTTTGTTTTGTTTTTGCTTTGCTCATGATGCGTTCATAAATAGTTTACAAATACTCTCTGTGTCTTCCCTTGGATATTTCTCAAGTAAAAAAAATCCCATTAATTCCTCTACTGCGTCAAGTGTAAGACCAAGGAAAATAATCCAAAATTTAGTTAAAATGAGATTTTCAAATCGGGAATTTATTTCACTTTTCCTAATTTTCCTCATCCTGTTTGTGAGTTGTGCCAATTCAAAGAAAAAACAGAAGCGAAAGCGTCCAAATAAACCAAATGAATATAATTATTTCGCTGTAAGTTCAAAAGTAAATTATTATTATTATTTTATTTACTCAAATGAATTTCGTCCCTGTTTTCTCAATGTCTTTTTTCTTTGTTCCGTGTGTTTCAGGTGGACGGCAAAAGACACAGAAATTGTTGGTCCAGAGCTGATTGTCTTTCGTTCCAGTTTTGTAATCATGTTCTTGGGTTTTGTGAAAGCCTTTGATAAACCCTCAAATCTGGAGCAGAGCAGCCTTTTCAATACACAATTATGAAAAACTTGCACAATTTTTTTAACTATCATTTTTTCAAAAGTGCCCTTTTTTAAAAAATCTGTAGAATTTGAAATAGTAAAATTTATTCAAAATAAATTCCTTGTTCAGTGTTGATTTTGGATCCCCAAATAAAATGCAAATTGTCTAAAATTTATTTAGTTGAATTTATGCGAATTTATTTCCGCCCATTTTTCTGTAAGGGTCAAAATTTGGATTTTGGATTGGATTTGAATAAGGATTTGAGATATTTTGTAGAGGTGGAGCCTGAGGCGCTGCAGGGGGTGCTGGAGGTTGCAGAGGAAGAGGATATCGCTTAATGGTTGGACCAAAATTACTGTTGTTGTTTGTTGGGATGGCCATTCGAAGTGGATCGATCGATGGTACTTTCCTCCCCGTGACTGTCAAAGGATCGTCGCCAGTTGTTCCTCGGGGTAGACTCGCGACGCGCGCTTGAAGATCTGCGGACGCTGGAAATCGTGGTTTGGTTTCTTTGTAGATTAGTTCAAATTCACCCACATCTGCACTCGGATTTTTCCCACCGTTCCAATCAAATACAACTGCAAATGACAAATAATTCACAGACAAGAATCAAAACAAGTTGGAAAGACTAGAGTTGAAAATATAAATGTGAGGGTCAAGTTGAAGAGTGACCTTTGATAGCATCCGCGATGACCATGGGAACCAGTTTTGCGGAGACGGAACTGAACGGAGTCAACATCGGAGCCGAGTTGATCTCCAAAAGCCACGGTCGAAAATCCTCCGAGAACATGAAATCAATCCCTTGAAGCGTAAATGTGTTGGGTCTGTGGACGATGAAGTGGCGCGCTGCCAGGCAGACAGACAAAATTATTTCCTTAATTTGTGGGAAAATTATAGTGCTCCAAATTTCTGGCTTTCCAATGCTCCTAAAAAAATGAAGAAAAATAGCCTTTTTACTTTGGCGTTTGGATGGGCAAAATGAGACAGATTTGTATTTAATTTTAGAGATTTGATTCACACTTGAGATAATTTTGAAAATCTAAACTGGTCCAGATGTTTTGAGGAGGAAGATTCGGACTTCTGTTGGGGTGAGTTGCAAATTGCTGTTGAAAAATGTTATTGGTCAAATGAGTCTGAGCTCCGAGGTCATCCAGCTGGAAAAGTGTGGACGAAAATCGGATGTAGCTCAACTTGTACACAAAAACGGTGAGCGGGTCCCAAGAACTCACCAAAAACCACTGCCGCATGTCCACCTTAGTCGAATACACTGCACATCAACAAACACCACAAACATTTTGAAACATGTTACAAACAGTAAACAGTAAAAGACTGGATGAATTTTGGAGGGTACCTAAGAGAGGGCGCTCAATGTATTTCTGTGCAATCCACAAACTCCTCGACTCGTTCGGATCCGTAAACTTTCTGACCATTTCATCATATTTGTCCATGATGACGATCCCCTCGCCCCGCTGCCCCAGACCCGGCTTGAAAATCCAGACATTTCTCCACCCGTCCAGACGAGACTGCGGCCAGTACGGCTGAACTTTTACCAGGGCTTCCGTCGCCTTTTTGTACAAAATCGGAACCATGGCTTCCGGCGTGACCCTTAATTTGGCTTTTCGGCGAGTGAGGTCATACACCTGCAGAATAAACTTTTCCCAGTCCATCGGCAGAGGATTGAAAAGGGATTCTTCTGCTGGGTCGTCAATGTCCTCGTGCCTTCTCACTCTGACGTAATTGTTAATCTGCAGAACGGCAAAGTCGAGCAGCGGGGGAA
The DNA here is from genome assembly GCA_034698265.1 of Sminthurinus aureus. Taxonomy (NCBI): domain Eukaryota; kingdom Metazoa; phylum Arthropoda; class Collembola; order Symphypleona; family Katiannidae; genus Sminthurinus; species Sminthurinus aureus. The sequence goes on along the minus strand of JAQGBH010006486.1, from coordinate 4,987 downwards.
TCCGCGAACTTGCATCCACGTCCACCAGCCCATCTTTCGTCTCCCTCTCAACCACGTGCACAAACCACTTGAGGATTGACAGACACTGCGTCATTTTGTAGTCATGGAAGAATTGCTCCATCTCGTCGTCAAGGTAAATTCTGTAGGCACGCGGAAATCCAGTTCTGGCTGCACAAAACGGAAATGCGCCCGTTTCATCCAGCAAATCTTTATTATTCGCCTTTAAACTAGACCAAAAGCAAAAGAAATTTATATTTTGTGATTTTCTCTACATTTGACATTTCCTTGACTTGACTTGATATTTTTATCACTCACTGATAGTCGTTTCCGATCCAATACAAATCCCCGACAGTATCCATAAAATTTTTCTACAACACAGAATAAATCAAGAAACCACAAAACGGAAATCGGTATAATTTACAAAATACAAAAGCTTTCCATTTTTGATTTGCAAATGACAAAATTTTAACATTAGATATTAATATTAAAACTGGTTTCATCTGCTGTCTCACTCACTTTTACGAGCCAATCGTCTTGAGGATGGAAATTTATCATTTGGAAATCGTATGCCAATCTCCAATTTACAGCCCCGTGCCAATCGGCCCAAATCAAATTCGCCGGATTTTCGTACAACAGTCGCAAGGCTTTTGTCTCCGAGGATTCCGTTTCCGGTTGATTACTCCGAATTTGGTTGCTCGTGGATGACGCGATGCTGTTTTTCACTCTGAGATTTCCGTTCTGATTTGAATTTGGGAATTGAATTTGATTTGGATTTTGGTTTGGTGAAAAGAGTCTGGCCATGGACATTGTGAATTGCGGTTTTTCTATCCATCCGCGAGCCACGAGGATTTTTCGGGCGTATGGATTTCCTACCAATTTTCACCAACACAAATATTTATAAGCATTGTTTTTTATAGACTCGTTTTAAATTAGTGCACTCTAAATTGGAATAGGAATAAAAGACAAGAAGAAAACCTGAAGTAGTCCCGCCACGACACTCGAAGATCTTCCCTTCCTGAAAATAAACTCATGCTTTTGACTTTCCACGACTTTCCACGACCCCGTAAAAACCTTTTGTCCTTTTAATTTATTGATGTTTCTAATTGGCTTTTGTTCCTTACCCGAATCCCCTTTTCCACTCTCTGCAGATCCATCCTCCGCTCTCATCCATCCACAATCAAAACCAAACTACAACACACATTTGGAATTTACTTAAACACACTTTAATTTAATTAGTTAAAAAAATTAGTTTTGTTTTTGAGTGTTTAAAGATGGAAAATAAACTTTTAATACTTGTAAACATTTGTATGAAATTATTGCCAGGGCAACAAACAGCCAAAATTAAATGTAAAACGTTTTTATTTTTCATGACTTTTCCATTTATTTGTAATTTATTTCCAGATTCTCTCATTTGTACAAAAATTACGTATGGAAAATAAAAGTGGCAGTGCAAAGCAGGAGACTTTTGAGGTTTAATAATTAATTTGAATTAATTTCAAGTGGATGGTTGAGTAAATATTTAAATTAGAGCTAAATGACTCAATTATTTTTCTTGTACAGTTTCAGCTTGTGCGGCTTTCTCATTTACTGTTTCAGATTTGGGAGTTTCGCCGTTCTTCAATTGGCTTTCTTCGTCCTCCTCTGGCCCGCTTTCCCCGGATTTGAGTTCTTCTTCCTCCCCAACCCTAATTACCATAAACACAAAATACAATTTCCCAGTTATTTTTATCCCCAATACATTTTTTATACAAATAGAATCAAAACTGGAGATGGGTAAAAAAAGTCACCTCTGTCTGTTCTTGTGGATTCGGTGTAGACGAGCTAGCGTATTTTCTCTCTTTATTTTTTTCTTGTCGTTCAGAGCCACAGCTCTAACTTGACCGCACATTTGTGTCATAATCTTCTGGAAGAAGAGGCTAAAATTGAGCAGAGAGATGACAAAAAAGGCGAGTCCGCTGTTGTACAAACTGTCGTTGTCCGTTCTGAGAGCATCGTATTTGTAGAGCGAGATTCCGATGAGACCCGTGGACACGAGGGGAAAAATCAGCCACAAAATCCAACCCACCAGATTCGTCCAGCACCGAACAGGCTTCGGCATGTTGTGCAGATCGTATTTATTCTCCTTCTTCCTCCGACCCAAGTCAAATTCCGCATCCGCATTCGAATCTTCTCGTGCTCTGTTTTGATCGCTGTACAAATCATTACCTACACAAACAAACAAAAACAAACAAAAATAGTCCTCAGCTCAGCTCAGCTTCAAAGTTGGTGTATTTAGAATTTAGAATGAAATGTAGAAAAATCCTCAATGCAATGTATAAAATTTACCCAGGCAGAGACAGAAAAAAAGACAGGCGCCGCACGCAGCGCACAACACACAACAACACAAAAATGGCAAAATTAGCACCAGCAGAGACCCCGTAGCAATTCCCAAAAACGCCATCACTCTCAAAATTGCCAAGTTTGAACAAAGTGTGAATTCCGCAGTGACCGCTTCAACTTTGACCTCAGTTTGATTTTGATTGAGGATTTCATCACAATTTACTTTGGAGTTGAGCCTATCGATTCTCTGCAGATAAAGAGCCGCCGAAAGGACGAGTGCCAATCCGAGTGCCTAAACAACAAATCCAACAAGAACAGCAAATTAAATAAAACACAAGATTGAAAGTTAAATAAACCACATGCACATTTTTGTAAATAGCTTCAGATTCCGAATGAGTTCTTACGGTTTCAAATATGGCGAATCCTTCGGATCCCCTGCGATTTGTGAGGAGACCCATTAAAAATTTCAGCTGTTAATTCCAATTAAAATGACTTTTAAAATTGCAATGTGGATGAAAACAGTTTTAGATTTGTGTGGGAAGGGAGCAGAAAAAAGGAGCGTGTGGTTTTTCAAATGGAATGAAACTCTGTGTGTGGTGTGCGAGTGTTGGAAGGGATGAGAAGGCAACGCGAGGAATTTTTATGCGTATTCGCGTGTGTTGAACTCTCGTCCTTATAAAAAATGCACAGCGGAGAAGAGAGCAGAAAAGAGCAGAGCAGAGAGGGAAACGAAGCGAATGGAGAATCGGCCACAAAAAACACATCCAAGTCCAATGTAAAACTCTGTTTCTGCTTGTGTGTGTGTGTTTTTATGTGAAGAGAGGAGACAGAAAAGATAAGCCATGAAATCCTGTTTGTCAAATTCCGCCCGAGGCAAAACAAGTGCAAATCCAGACTTTTTTATCCATTTCTCATCGCTCAACTCACAATCAGAATCTCTTTCATTCCCTGTACATTGCACATTCTAAATACATTAATTCACTCGCTCCTTTCATCCGTCGCTCACTCCACATTAAATTAAACACTCAAACTCATGCAAAAATCATGCTCCTGCACAATCACGTGCTGACCACAAAATATCAACATTTAACATTTAAATAGCCAAACTGGAAATCCTTGGACTTTGATGACAAAATCATGTGCACTTTTAAAACCTTTTGGTTTTGCTATGAAAGAAATTTAATGAATCTCGCGAGTTTTTAATTCATTAAAAAATCCACAAAAGTCAATACAAAAGTATTTACAATTTTACTACGCGTGAAAATACTCAACGCAAATTAAAACGCGGACTTTGGAGTTTGATTCCAATCAAAAAGTATTTTTAACACCTTTCCTAAATTATGACATGACATTTTTTGTTATAATTTATTTAAATGCTCTTTTCAGCTGGAAAAATTTGACCCTAATTTCCTCTTTTCTACAAATCAAAATGAGAGAAAACAGACAAAAGCCCTGTAAAATTTTGACAGCATTTTCGTATTTTAATATTTTTCCCAGTTTCCCGGTTCCTGGAATCAGCGACAGGACGAGGGACAAGAGCTCAAATGTCCAGGAAACCAGAATTATTAAATTCAATCCAGTCAGCAGAAAAACCGACATTTGGGGGCAACCCGAACGTTTTTGATCCATTTCTTCCAGTTCAAATCCAGTTTCTTTTCCGCGCTCCTGGTTTGTCATGTCTCTCAAATTTCCTGACCTTTGCACCCGTTTTAAAACCGGATGCAACATTTTTTTAAAACTGGCGCCCATCAACACTATTTGAGCAACGAGGAGACAAATGTTCGGTATATGCGCCACAAAAGATAATGCTGATGATGACTGTCCGCCATTTTTTGCCACGGAACAAGGAAATCTAGCACTGGATCTGCACTCAAACAATCACAACAATTAAAATTGAGGTCAAAAACTTTACTTGTCAAGATTAGTATAAAATCTGTTGGTTTTAGTTTAATTCATACCCGGAACTTGCATTAGTCCAAACGGTCAAAGCGGAAGAAGACAATCCAACGAAAACGTACATGACAAATGTGTTTCCGTTTTTCTTTTTACTTTTTGTTTGGAAATTGAAATGAAAGTTCAAGATGGCACAAAAGACGAGTGTTGTCAAATGGAAGAACTGAACTCCAGCGGCATAAGTGAAGCAGCTGCTACGCCCTGTTCCCGCCGTCTGTGATCCAGATGAACCGATTTTTGAGTACGCCGTAAATGTTTTTGGGATGAGAATGAGAAATTGCACCAGAAATGACATGGAAATGACGGAAATGCATAGCCAAATCACATTTTGGCGCCCTCTGTCCAACAAAAGCGGAAGAGGCAAAACCAGCAGAAGCAAAACGGAAACCAAAATCAAGGCCACGATGAAGGTCGTCAAAATCAACTTGATCTTCATCTAAAGTAACAACAAATAACAAATTATTCACACAATTTCCACCTTTTATTTCGTATTAAATTAAACCATTTCCAATTTTGAATTTTCGTTTTGTTGCGAATGATGAACTCAACTAAAATTTCGTACCCTGCTCCGAGCGACCTCTTCCGGCTGAGTTCTTTCACACAGAACCAATATGAAATTGGTCGAGTTGAACTCGCCTGTTTCTGGATTGAAGTAGGAATCCATCACAACGCCGTCGATACAAAAGTCCTCCAGGATCTCGCTCCACTTTTCATC
>JAQGBH010006485.1:0-12426 GCA_034698265.1 Sminthurinus aureus | reverse complement strand
GGGGTGAAATCATTTGTTTTGGGGGTAAAGTTTTGGGGGTAAGGTTTTGGGGGTGAAACCATTTGTTTTGGGGGTGCTGTGTATTATTTCTCCTTTTTTCTCATTTTACGCCTTTAAACTTGCGCATTCGGGAAAATGACTATCATATTCGGAATCAGCACGTCGAAATCTATCGATTGGTATATGTTTCATTAAAATCCCGATTGTACAACTGATGAGTGTCCATTGTTAGTGTTAGTTCCACAATCTCAGCTTTCTTCATGTTTCAAAAGCCACACATTTAAAAAAATGTTTTCCAGTGCTAAAATTCGTTATCAGGAAAATGATATCAAAAAAGCTACAGATTAAAAATTCATATAAAGAGATGATGAAAAGAGAAAATAAATTACTTGGATAGTCTACACACTTGTCCATAATTTTGACAATGGTAATAGGAAGGTAGCAGAAGACAAAGGAGAGAAAAATAACAAGAACCATTTTTGTAATACGCCATTCATTCTTTCTCGTCTTAGTTTCTCGGACATCTGAACGAGCAGAGTGACGACGCATCCGATTTTCAGACCTTTTAAATTAGCATTGTAGTTGATTCATATTATGAGCTTTGTCCAAAATATTATGTCATTCATATAAAATCAAATCATCAATTCATTGCTGGTGAATACATAATACATAATAATATAATATTTATAGTAACTTTTGTACTTGTGAACTGTCCAAAAGATTTTGGCATAGCAAAAGATGATGATTGTACAAGGGATGACAAAGGCAATGATGAAAAGTGCTGTCTTTGATGACCTTCCATTGTAGTCTGGCATAATTGTACATGTTTGGAGAAGAGGGTCGTAACCAAATCTTCCTGTAGGCATTATGTACACATTTTTAATTTGATTATAAATTTTTAGGTATTTTTAATTTTTAATGAAAAAGGTCAAGAATGTCATAGGTCATTTCGATAAAGGAATTCGGAATATGAAATTGTTTACCCCAAACACCAAGGAGTGTTGGGACCTGCATGAGGAAGCTGAAGATCCAGCAGAAAGCTATCATACAACCGATCCAAATTGGTTTCATTTTTGCAATGTGCGGCTCTGTTACTACCAAAAACCTGAAATTCATTCACAAAGTTTCACAAACTTTTAGATTACGGCTATTCATTTTTGTACGTATTATTTCATGATGATTGTTGGATCATGCCTGTTGATTGTGATCATGGCGATTGATAGCAGAGACACGCCAAGATTCCAGTATCTGAGTAATGGAAATAATTTACACAGGAAATGATCCTTTCCATAAATCCATCCACCGTTTATAAACCTTGAAGCACTGAACGGCAGCACTAATAAACAAAATAGAAAGTCGGCTGCACAAAGACTATAAGAAAAAGAAGCATAGCCCAAATAATTATTTTTTATCTAGATGCTTACACCTGCAACCTGCACATAAAAATTATGGTTGATAATCATGTTTAAATAGTACAGTATATAGTTAATAGAATGTGTCATCCATTTAAAAATATATAACTGAACTCTTCTACCTGATGATAAAAGCTGATGCAACATTTCTTAACCTTTGACATTTTATGAGAGCAATGATAGTCAACGCATTCCCAAAGAGCCCGACAATCATGATGATTATAGTGGCTGTGGCAGCTACTACCAACGTCCAATTGCTAAATCTGGCCAACTCAGACATTTCTCCATCCATTTTGTGACTACAGCTGAGATTGAAGTTTCCATTTGGGCTAATTAATATATTACTACTGTTATAATTGGAAGAGGAGGAGGCACTGAGAATTCTTCCTCCTGGAGGAAGATTATTCATGACTCGGCCTGAACTTAGTGATAAAGTTGACAAAGATGTTAAATTTGCCATCGTCTTGTACTAAATAAAATTTGTTGTACCACAAATACAAATTACACAAAAAAGAAAGTTATGCAGAAAGTGAAAGTTGTCACTTTTGTATGTTTTTTGTTTGTGTGTTTTAGTAAAATAATTCTTATTTTAATCAGTGAATCAAGCTCGAAGACAGTTGATATTTGTCACATCACCTTTCCTCTTCTTCTTCCATTCTATTTTTGAACGCACTGTTAAAATGAGTTGTTTCTCTTTTCACTCACAATTACTGTAAAATTTAATTCAGCACAGTTGATGTATAGTATGATATATTTTTCTAGGTCCAGGAAAATGCTTGATTTGTAAGCAAATTCCACACCTTTTTCTTTCTTTGTTTTTTGATGATAATATAAACTTAATTGTCACTATAATTAAGTACACTGATACGAAATACACAGGTTTATATTTTCACTTTTAATTACTCTAAAGATTCTGGATGATAATAATATAATAACTAGAACTTTTTATTACGAGAAAAAATAAACCATGTACATATTTTCCATTCTTTTCGGCTTTGCTACTTTTGTCTAAATGTTTTGATAGTTCATCATGATGATTAAATGGTTGAGTAAAAAATAAAGAGAAACGAACAGGAATACATTTGTCAGTTGTCAACTGATTCCCACGGTGTCTCTTATTTTAGTTATGTCATGTATGTACAATTGTTAGTAGTTGCTAGTTGCTCCTCTGATACTGTATACTTACAGTATAGATTGATTGATTCATGTTCCTTCTTTTTCTGTGGGACTGATTGTAATGCTGCTGCTGGTAATGACAAAAGCGGTTCATGATGGTTCGTGGTGTCGTCTGACAAACATTGAAATTGATTCGGAGCATCCGCAATTAATCCATCCAGTCAGTTTCAAAGTTTTGTATATATATGTATAAGTGATTGTGAATAAAACGTAGATGAAAAGGGCACGATACTCTAATATACTCACAATTCAGTACTCGATACTTTTATTTATTTATTTATTATGTATAACGTATAAAACTAATCTATAGATAGATAATATGAAGATAGGCATGTATGTATATATTTATAGAATATTGAACAGGGAGAAATATGAGATGGCCCCTCTCAAAGACATCAGTCACTACAGCTAGTTGTTACTTATTCCTTATGTAGTAAGTACACATTATATTTATGGAAATTCACAATATAAAAACAGGAGAGGTTGATTCTTTTTCCAGTGACATTTTTTCTTTAACAAAACTGCAATGTTTTTTTTATCTATATCCTTTACATTTTACACACTACACCAAAAGAACAGAGATAAACATGGAATAATATATTGCAAATGCATGTTTGTACTTTATTGTATCAGTAGGAGATTGTAAACACATTATAATCTTAGTATAAATAGTAAATAATAAAAATACCTATAGGTATTTTTATTATTTACTATTTATAGAGTATATATATATACTCTAAAATTGAGTATACATGTATTTATAGTTTTTTGTACTCTTCTGTTTTGTAGTTTTCTGTTCTATTCCATGTTATTTTGTTTATGTGATTCCGTAGAGATAATAATAATAATACTTAAGATTTGATTCCTTCTCTTGTTCTACGCACAACATGTTCATGTAGTAACTTTGTAAGAGAACTGAACTTCTTTGTGTACACTTTTCATGCAATTATTATGTGTATTATATGCGTTGTTACCTTGTTTATATTTTCACATTTCACAAAGAAAATTTCAGATATATATAAACCAAAACGCACCAAACAGATTTTGTAGATTGAAGAAAACGTCCCTTGTATTTTGTTCCAGTCACGAGCCACAAGTCACCATCAGTAATAAATTGAGGAAGCAAAAAACTGCCTGGAGTATCAAAAACAATCAAAGTGAAAACGATCGTTGCACTCACTAAATATACTCACACACTATTATCGGTTCTCATAGGACTTTTTGTATGTGTGTGCATTGTGTATCATGTGTGAATAGTAAATAACGATAAAGGATAAAAGTATGTCGTGTTTGATGTTTGTATTCTATAATATATTATGTGCTATTCTGTGAATATTCATTCAGTATTTTTCGATTGGGCAAATGTGTAAAACCACACAAAATATTAATTTATTACGGACAGCGGAAAAGAACCCCAAAAACGAGTATACATAATATAGTGTGTATTACATGCGAGTGTTTTGTCTGAGAAAGAGACACAATAAAACAGAGGGAAGACAGAATAGAGGAGGGGTGCTAATTCTTATATATTTTACAACTAATAAATCCACTTGTTACTTCTCTTCTCTTGTCTTGCTCTCTTTCACATATAATCAGACGCACTCCAACATCCAACATTCATAATATATTATGAATTATGATGAGCCATCAGTTTCATTTTTCATCCTTTTATTTTATGATTTTACACTTTACTACACCAAGTATACATAATACATAAAAATGTACAATACATAATGCACATAAATAAGTAAGTAAATAAATAATACTTTGCATATAATACAGTCTGTCTATAGATAGATGTTGAACAGTACAGTATAATCTTTAAGATGTTTTTATTGACATATGACAAGGGTTCAAATGTTCAAAGTACTAAACACTGTGTATACGTATACAATATACAATGCATATACGATGCATATTATGTAGGGATTTATTTCAGGAAACATTAGAACCCAACACCCAACATGATGCTACAAACTTGCAACTTGAGACTTTAAAATGTATCTCACTTTGACCAGCCATCCTAGTGAATCCTAACTAACAAATAACGAACCAAATGCATAAACACAAACCACATGGAACAAGATTTAAGTAAAACAATCAAGTAGACAAAAATGTGATGGACGGAGGAGAAAGAAGAAGAAAAGGATCTGTTATCTATTGCATGTTCATTTTACTATAAACGTAAATTTATGTATCTGTTTCTCTTCACCACCAACACCAAATACCAAATAATAATAATATGCCTTTTTGTCGAAATGCTACTGTGTAGATCCTTTTTTACATTGGTTTTTATGATGGAAGGGATTTTAATAATTCGTAATGTAAGCATATATAGTATTACAAAATCGTGAAACTGATAAAGTACCGAGTACTGGACTAGTGACAATAAATGCGGTCCATATCATGTTAAAATACGTATTGAAGTACTCTGCGTGTGTGTGTGTGTGTTGTTCTTACTTGCAGTACTTGAATAGTTAAAGAGAGATGGGGAGCGAGGGAGAGATCATTTAACAACCGTTTATAATAATAATCCATAATGAGGAAGTTCCATTATATCAAAAGACATAATATTCAGTATTCCGTAATCTCTCTCTCCCTTTTGCTTTTCCATCCACAGTAGACATTCATTCACGTTGAATACATGATATTTTGTATCATGTACATTATGTGAAAATAAAAGAGTCATAGTCAAATTTACTATAGTAGAGAGTCATATAGTTAAATTCATCGTCACAACTCACATAAGCCATTTGACATGATGTTATGATACCCCCACAAATTTTACAACATGTGGACATAAATGCGTTGTGTGTTATGGTGCATAGTGCATATATATAGAGTTCAAAGACTCGCAAAAAAAACAACGGATAATTTTCGGTCCCGTTTTCGGTTTTTCCCCCATCATGACTATATATTAAATACTCCTTTATCCATAGAATACATTAAAAACATTCTGAAATCGAAGAAAGTCTATCGAAATTCGTACTTAATGGAGCACAATATGTACTTATTTACTCTTGAGAATCATAATATTCTAGAGATTTTAAATTCTATTGATCTACGATGTACTTAATATTTTCATGCCCCATAATATACGCTATGTACATATATTTTTTTAATGAAATGCTCTTGTTTATAGAGTATTTAAATAGTATAACATTGCTTCAAGATTCAAGAAGCAGTAACTAAAATATATACACAGAATCAAAGACTTGTATTATGTATTTGTATTTTGTGTGATTGACTGCGAATTACACAGCAAATTAAAAAACAAAAATGATTTTGCTTCCAGGACTAAATCACGACTTGACCAGATGTCCCAACAAATCGCGGAAAAGGAATTTGAAAATAAATCCTCGCTCCTGATTGGTCATAATCAAAAAAGTTTTAAAACCTTGTTGAAAATTTCTTAGGATATAATTATTGTATTTAACATCCTAAATATAGAGGAAAAAGTGATTTAATTAAAGTTAAAGAAGTGCGACCGAAATCCCTGTGATTACTCTTTACAACTGTCATTAAGTTTTTAAGTAAAAGTATTGTCTTTGTACACAAATTGAATGTGGATTCAAGTGCAGTATTTATAGCGTCTTTATTTCTTGAGAGCATGAAATTTTGGTGAAAATCATGTAATTTTAAATGTTATAACAGTTTTAACTACAGTTTAATAAACCTATAGTACCAATAATTGAAGTAGAAGGTAGTTGACAAGTGTATTATTAAATATAGGCTTTAATCATTCTATTTAAAACAATAACAAACAGTGTATAATAAAATGTTGTGAGAGTGAGAGAGAGGGAGAGCAATGTACATCAAACACTTCCGACAAAATACAAGTGAATATACACATAAAAGTGTCATAAACATAATTCATTCTCAACAATGGATATAATATAGAACATAATACATACTGATTACAGAGAGTAGTCAAACGGTCATTCATTATAACACTTGAAACAATAGTAATATTATTATATATTATTGTAATCTAATATTTTTGTGCTTCAAAACACTCAAAAACCTAGTAGTATTCAGTTCTCAACATTAATTATTTTAATGTCAAAATGACGACCCACGCTCATCAACCGAATCAACAGCAACAACAGCAACATGCCAACAAGAGAAAAGAAATTTACAAATACACAGCACAATGGCCCATTTATGCAATGAACTGGTCTGTGAGACCAGACAAGAGATTTAGACTTGCCCTGGGTTCATTTGTTGAAGAATATAATAATAAAGTTCAAATAGTTCAGTTAGATGAAGAGACATCAGAATTTACACCTCGATCCACTCTGGATCATCCTTATCCAGCTACCAAAATTATTTGGATCCCTGATGCAAAAGGTTTGTATTTTTGTATTTTGTATTTTAGAAAATATGAAATAAGAAATTACATTCACAATAATATAATAATTATTATTACTGTATACTATAAATACCATGTGTAGTGGAAATTGAAACATATTATATTTTCATAGTATATTATGGTTTGTACTGTGTAATACGAATGTTAATTTGGATTTATTTGTTTCATTTTTATTCCTCATGTAATAGGGATGTACCCAGACCTATTGGCTACTTCTGGTGACTACCTAAGAGTTTGGAGGTGTACAGATAATGAGATTAAATTAGAGTGTCTTTTGAACAATAATAAAAATTCAGATTTTTGTGCACCTCTCACAAGTTTTGATTGGAATGAAGTGGATCCAAATTTAATTGGAACAAGTTCTATAGATACTACTTGTACAATTTGGGGACTCGAAACGAGACAAGCCATTGGGAGAGTCAATGTTAATGGTCATGTCAAAACTCAACTTATTGCTCATGATAAAGTAAGATATATTAATATGATTTCATCTAAAAACTCTCTGTAATAAATTACATATTATTATGTTTTACGTTATTATTATGGGAATAATTTACTATGTGTGATGTATTAAATATAAATTAGTATAAGAATAAACATGATTGAATACACAATATATTTAATATTTCTTATACAAAACGAAATCCTAAAATTTTTGCCTATTATTTAATTTTTTGTATGTATTTTTACTTTAAACAGGAAGTTTATGATATTGCATTTTCAAGAGCTGGTGGTGGACGTGACATGTTTGCTTCAGTTGGAGCTGATGGCTCTGTTAGAATGTTTGATCTTAGACATTTGGAACATTCAACCATAATTTATGAAGACTCATCTCATGTTCCACTGCTGCGTTTAGCATGGAATAAACAAGATCCCAATTACCTTGCTACAATTGCAATGGATGCATGTGAAGGTATGTGTTTGTTATTTATTTATCAGTCCCCCATATTTGAGTAAAAACGAGTATGATTTTTTAAGAAAAAAACACGACTAAATTGTATTCTTAATGTTCATTTTAAAGTTGTCATCCTTGATGTTCGTGTTCCTTGTACACCGGTGGCCAGATTAAACAATCATCGGGCATGTGTAAATGGTCTCGCCTGGGCTCCACATTCAGGTTACTAACTAAATTCAATTATTGTAAAACAAAATAATGTGTAACAAAATTTCTTGTCAGTAAAAATGATCTTTTTGTTTTTATTTACTTATTTATTTAGCATGTCACATCTGTACAGCGGGTGATGATCACCAAGCCCTTATATGGGATATTGCAGGTAATTTTTTAAGCAGCAAATAATGTTTTCTAGTTAGATTTGTTTTCTATTAAAAGTTAAAATTGATGTTTGTTTATAATTTATTTTAAATTTTTACAGGTATGCCTCGTGCAATCGAAGATCCAATATTAGCATATACCGCTGCTGAAGGGGAAATTAATCAAATACAGTGGGGCGCTACACAACCGGATTGGATTGGAATTGTCTACAAAAAGAACCTTGAAATATTAAGGGTTTAAAGTTTGTACATTATTACTAGGTATTTCTATATTATTATTATTATTAGTAGTAGTAGTAGTAGTATTAGAGTAGATATAGACAGGATTGAAAAAGAAAACATGCATATATTAAGGTAAGGAAAGGTATTTCTACGTCTATATTTGTCTATTTTCTACGTATATACTATACATATATTTTACGCCATTCATCTTGTCGTCACATGTTTTGTACACACATACGAATAACATGAAACAAAAAAGTGTACATTAATGGGTTGTTATAAAAGTGAAAGTGCTTCACTATAATTGACAAAGTTGTAAGAACAAAACATTATCTATTTTAGTTTTATTGTCAGATTTCATAATGATTGTTGTTTTTTCTTAAGCCTTCGAGAGAGTATGATGTTTCTGTAAAGCTCAAATCACATAAATATATATATATATACATAAATATAGAATTTTGCTACCAAATTGTATGAATGTTTACATTTTTGGTAATGGGTACAAAACCCAAAAGAACCTTGGATTTTTACTAGGTAAAAGCCATTTTTTAATTTTTTGTTTCTGTTCTATCCGTTTAATCATGAATGGACAGATAAAAAAGTGACAATTTCGTGTGCACAAAAATAAGTTTTAAATTTATGACGTTTTTTCTGGTATCATTACCTCTTTCTCTCTCTCTCTGACACACATACACACAATATAATATGGTTTTTTAGTATTTTGTTTTTACATTTTCGCAATTAGAATTCAAAAACTTAAAATCTTTCATCTGTTTAGAGACAGGTTTTCAGATAGCTCAATAAATAAGTATAAGAATCTCGTAGATTTTATTTGAAAGGATAATTTTGTATTGCTTGCAGTTTAGTCCAGCTCATTAAAATTACAAAGGCCTACGTATGAAAAGTTAACTTTTCCATTAACTTGACTTTCTCTGTTCATTTTTCTTTACATATATGTAACATCCTCCTGTTTCGTAGCGGGAAGACAAACAGAATTAAATGCTTTATCCAAACAATACAACATAATAATAATATTATGATTACTTAATTAAATAGTGTACAGCCTGTGACAATGCAAAACAATAGTTTACCAATCAATAATTTCAAACCAGAATACTATGGTGTATTCTAATAGCATGTAACTGTACATGATATACTATATGAGATCTCAAATATTTCAAAGATTTTTTCAGTATATTACATGTAATATACATGTACTATGTATTCAGAATTCAGATAATACATGCTTATATAAATGATAAATGCATATTACACGTCATAACTTGCTTGTCAATTCTATATACAATGAGAGAAGAACTATTTTGATTACATCAAAATAATAATTTATAATATGAACAGAGAAAAGGGAAAGCTGAATGTGTGTTATTTATTAATCTTGTACATTTAATATTTATATAAAAATTGTAAATTTTTATATATAAATAGAATCGAGTAGACTTTCGTTTTGTAGACTGGTCTTTATATCATATATATTTTTTACTATAGATAATGATAATCATCACCGAGTTATTTATTTGTTTCCTCCGTGTAATATTTTTGCCAATTTTCTGTACTAATAATAATATAGTAATATATTATAATACTTTTGTGTACATTCGTAACAATGTGCATAAATGTTTGTATAAGAACTGTCATTATTCAATTGTACTTGTAAAACCATGTGTAATGTATGTATATAGTTTCAGTACATGGGTTTGTGTATATATGTATTAGTAGGTTTCCTAAAAAAACTGTAGAATACATCATAATACATTATTTTTAACTTCAACTTAGTAGACAGTATCAAATATGACTAGATTATAGATTAGACAGTGAAAAAATGTGTGTTCATTAAATGGTTATAATATTTGTAATTCATATATATGTGAATAAGGTATAATATGAGTTAAAATATCATTCATAAATATATATGCATGTATCGACATAATAGCATTGAGAGAGAAAAAGAAAGAGAAAGAATGGTGGGATGAGTGAGTGAACGTCTTTAGGGAGAAAGTTTTGAATTTTCTCAAATTGAAGAAAAGAAGAACAGAGAAAGTGTTTTGATGTATAATTTGGTGTTGAAATACATGAACCTACAGTCATTATTACAGTTGTTTAGTTATTAGTTCCGATATTTAAAGTTCACTTCCTCTTCACGTATTCTGTATTAAATGTGAAAGTGTATATATGTCGTGTATGGAAGTAAGTATGTACAATGTTCAATGTACATACTATAATATTAATATGTATCGGATGCGTATTATTACAGAACGTTTGGATAACTAGAAAATAATACATTATAAGTAGAAATAATTATTGTGAATAATAAACATGGTGAAAATGGCAGAAAGTGAGGTACTAAATGAATTATATTAATACATTACTTATTAATTATTAATATATACAAAGAGAGTTGAAAATGATAAATAAATGTAAAAAGTAACAACCATTACCATGATAAGAAACCATAATTGAGTAAATAAGTCCTACATCATGTATATTTTGTAGGTCCATTCAAAAACGGTCATATTTTATGGGTATAATTCATTCTGTGTGTATAGATTTCACGCTACAATAAAGTCTTAACAGAACACGATTGACGACCGTAATATTATGACCTTTGTATGTAATTCGGAAAAAAAATGTTGTACGAATCATTATAAAGTTTCAAAAAGTGTACAACTGAAAACATGTACGGAAACATATAATATTACGCAATACATATTATTATATCTATATTATTATGCATTTACACAAAATTAAATAAAATCTGTCAATTGAGAAATTCAAGTTTTTATTCTATTCAACGCAAAGTACATATATATATACAAATAACGTTTTTGACATAACATAACGTAATAATATATTAACAATGTATAGTTTGAAAGAATATATAATAATATCATTATTCTTTCGTATAAAGAATCTTTACACCTTTTGTGAGAAATTTAAATGTGTATATTTCCATTTAGTAAAATAAGTTTAATATTCAATTCAGTTTTCCTTCTCGCTTTATAGAAAGTCATGAGAGCACATTATTTTACATACCTGTGTACAGTGTGCACATTACGTATTTGTGTGTATAGAAAAAGGTTGCATACAAAGTGATTTTAGATTTTAGACCAATAAGAATGATTTCTTGATTATGTGATTTTAATTTCGTACTTTTCATAAAATTTCAAGCAGTATAAACTTTTTTATCATCATGTTGGTTTTAGTAGTAGGACTTGAAATAAACATTGTTTCAAGATTATATCATGCACATTTTAAAACTAGATTCTCAAAGACTATAAGTAATAAGTAGACAATACGACTCATACTGTATATTTATCATTGTGGAACACCGGAAATGTAAAAAAAAAGGTCTCAGTTCTCAGTCACTGAAAATCAATAATTTCATAATTGTTGTTACACATTATACATTATATGTGGTGATTTAATACACGCAAGGTTAATTTACTCGATTATTCCTTATATTCCGTATTCGGCACGCATATTTACAACGTATCTTATTTGTTGAACTTTTACCCTGAATAATATTACAGTATTTCCATTTTCCATGCCTATATATGTTCATAATATGTTTAATTAAGCTATATATAATATTATAAATTATAAACCAATACTATACCATAAAAAGTTTGTATAGTTGCTCGACACTCGACATAATGTTTTATATACTTAAATTGATGATACAAATTTCTTTTTTTTTATAGTACAGTAAACAGTGACTAAACGACGTACCTTTTGTTATCACGATTAAATTAAATTTAAAACACAACACAATATTTTTTTATATCAAAGTTAATAAAACTCTCGTTAATTAAAATATATAATATTATAAAAGAACGCGTATACATATATAATATATATCTCAGCCATTACAAGAGCAACCATGCAGACGACACAAACGATGTCTAGAAATGAATTTTAAATATGACAGTCATGTAGGTATGGACAAATAAAAAA
>JAQGBH010006484.1:0-12427 GCA_034698265.1 Sminthurinus aureus | reverse complement strand
TGCCATATTTGTGAGTTGAGTAGCTCCATACACTGATTTTGCTGTCAGTCCTGTATCATCGGCGAATGCTGTTGCTGTTACTTTGTCTACATTTGAATGGATTATGACTCCAAACTCCTCTGCAATTTCTTTTTCAGTCAAAGCTTCCATTATGAAATCGATTGCCATATTGAATAAAAATGGTGAAAGAGGTGAACCTTGGAAAACTCCCCTTAGAATGTCAATAATTTGTGATTTTCCTTCTTGTGTGATTACTTGAGTTTTATTATTGTGAATTAACTGAGTAAGTAGATTACGGAGAAGAGAAGGCATAAGGTGTGATGATAAAACTTTTTCCAAATGATCAAGACCTACATAATCGTATGCTTGACAAATGTCCAAAAAGACAATGACAAGATCTTCCTTTTCTTTCTTGGATTTTTGAAGAAGCCCATTAATGATTGAAGTGTTGATGGCACAACCAGGATATCTCATAAATCCACGTTGGTGCTTGTTCAGTGTGACATGTTTCCTAAGTTCTCTTTCTATAATTCTTTCAATGATTCTTCTTACAATTGACACGATAGAAATGGGACGCCAATTTTTTGGATCTTCTCTGTCTCCCTTTTTTTTGTATATCAACACGGTTTGAGCTAACTGGAATGATTCTGGCACCATACTAAATTTTAACATAATTGTTGCGATGCTGGCTATTATTTTTTTACACGGTAGAATTTTTACGGCTCGGATGAGAACACCGTCAGGTCCTGATGAAGAATGATTATTTATCGCTTTTGCTGCGTCTTCTACCATCTTTGATGTAATTTCACAGTTGAATTCCCTGTCTATTTCTTTTTGTTCTTCTTGATTTGGTACTTTGTATTGTGGTAGTACATTATTATTTGGATTTCCCCATCGTTCTGTAAATGATTCATGAATATTTGATACTGGAATTTTGCATGGTTCTTTATCTTCACAGATATTTACTAATTGATCCACACACTTTTTTCTTCTATTGTAAAAATTAAACTGAAAAAGATCATGTTGGTATTTTTGTTTATTTTGTTGTTTTTTCCTTTTGGATTTACGTTGAGGATTCGATGATTCTGAATATTGAATTTGTTGGTCACGGTGAACTGGTGCATTTTTTCTCATTTGATAATATTTTGTAGCTGGGTGTTTTGGACCCGGAAGTAAGACAGATGATTCTTTCATGAGGATTTCAAATGCTTCAACTGCTGTTGTAAATTGTTCAGGTGTCGGTTGTTGTAAAATCATTTCTTCAAATTCTTTTTCCATATCCACAAATTGTTCTGTATTATCTTGTGATAATACAAATTCATCATATTCTGTAGCTTCTTCTACTTCTTGACTAACTGGTGCATATTGTTGACTTATCATTGTGTTGTGTTGTGCTGAATGACTTTTACTAATGTGTTTGTTGACATCATTGTAGAGTTTTTTACATACGGGACATTTTTGTTGAATTGGTGGCTGGCTATTTGTTGTTGCTGTACTAGATATTGGTTGTGAAAATGATGGACACGTGACTCCTCCATGTTTTTTAGTATAATGTTGTTTCAGCCCTGCTGCGGTGAAGAGTTTTTTGTTATTTGTGCATATTCCACATAGGTGACTTGATGTTATTGTTGATGGCGGAACTGGACTACTAAAATTTGGCATTTCATTCGGATCAATTATTTGTTCATTATCTTCGGATAAAAGTATTGAATTTTGTAAGGATAAATTGACTGGTAATGGTGTATTAAGAACCTGACCCGAACCGACTATCGTATTGCTACCACCCACTAACGCTGGTGACGCCTCCGGATCCCTTGTTGAAACTGCCGATGGGAGGGGTCCACATTTTACTGTTTTAGTGGAATTTATGAATGGGGCGACGGACTTACTTTGTTGCCGTCCACCCACGCCCACTCCTTTTGATGATGATAACGACGCTGCTGATGCATTTTTCGATGGATGCGGTCCACTTTGTTTTGTAGTAGTACTTGTATTTATACTTGTATTAGCATTTGTACATACATTATTATCTGTACTTGTATTTGCATTTGTCTTTGTACTTGTATTAGTTGTTTTTGTTTTTGTGGTATTTACTTTTGGGGCGACGGATTTACCTCTCGATATCATTTGTAAACCGCGCACATTTGCCACTAATAGTTTACATTTTACAGATAAAAGATAAAATAAGGTAGATAGTAGATAAAAGATAGGTGGACGCAACAATGTTCGTCGTGTAATATTTAAAATGTAATAAGGACAAACCTCTTATTTCTTCCACCTCTTGAAAATATTTACTAATCTTCAAATCACATTATCATTATTATTATTGTATAATTTATACACAATTCAACATTTATAAGGAAAGATAATAAAAATCGTAATAATAATCCTTGTATTTTGTATTTTCGTAGAATGTGGTGCTATAAAAGTAAAAATGTAGTAGGCACAAAGCACAAGCTAATAATTCGATTTTATATTTTGTATTCAAAGGTACTCAATACTCAAGATTCAAGGCTCAAAGCAAAAACAGGCTGGATGTACAACTGTTACCTTTCTCCTCTCTCTCTCTCTCTCTCTCCTTCTCTGTCCTCGTCTTCAACCTTACTCAAGCTAATACAGAATATAGTGAGATGATGTTGGTAGAAGGTGTAAAAACAAGCACTGGACTGAATTTTCAACTTTTCCATGTGTCTGTTGCTTCGAGTCTCGAATCTGTAGAATTACAAATCGTCAGATGGACACAGATAAAACTGTAGACTTGAGACTTGAGACTTGCGACTGCATGAAAAAAATAGCAACAGCCGTAGTTCGTAGTTCGTATCGTCATTTCATCATAAATCGTAAGTTTCAAATTTTTTTTATTACGCATTACAGTAGCCAATCATAATAATTTCATGCTACCATTTTCATCAAATATCAAGTACACGCCAATTTTCTCTCATTTCTAGTCTTAGAAATACAAATATTACATTTTTAGTCTGTATTCTGCATTACGTTTCCCACTCATTATACTCATCTAACTTTAGCATAATAATGTTCAAAACTTCCGTTTGAGCTGGAAATTGCAAGTTGATAGTCGGTAGTCGGTGTATAAAAGTGCCAATTAAAAGTTGTGGCTGAATTGCAATTTTGAATCAAATTTCAAAACGCCAAACAAGGATACACAAAAGACAAATGTAGATATGTTTATGTAAATTTATTTTGCTATTATATCGAAAGTCCAAGTCTAATGTCTAATGTCTAGTGGTGCTGTGAAAAACACCTGTTAAATGTGAATGTTGACTGTCACCATATTTGATATTCCTTATTTATGTACTTCTCAAAGTTTACCTACAGAGTTTATTACGTCTTACGACTTTTGCCTTTTAGTCATTTCCGCTCTAAAACTGAATGCAACAAAAAGAAAATGTTTTCAGTTTTCACGCTCCACCGATTTTTGCATAGTCAAAATTTCCGTACAATGTTCATAGAAATTGCGTCGTTTTTTAACGTGTATAATTTACGTACTTTAGCAAAAAATTGGTACGATATCTACTATCTACGGCCAAGCTAACAGCTAACCCTTGTACAAAAAAAACAAAACGAGCTGGATAATTTCCAATTTCAAAGTTCTTTCTTTTAAACCCAGTTTAGTTTATTGCTTATTGAATCTTCTATAGGACAGAAAGAAATATGGATGAAAAAAACTAGAGAAAAAAAAAGAAAAACATTAGTGGCTTTGTTGACCTCAATTTTGTACAATGTACAATGTACAAGTTAGATGTGTTGTCCGAGTGAGTTTGTTTATCGGATTCTTGGTTCATTTTCAATGAATTGCATTCATTTTTCATTGTTTGTAGTTTGTACGTTTGAATGATATACTATATACACAATACAGAGGCTATTACACGCATCATGTGTGGTGTGGTGTGATTTGATGTGATGTGGGATGATATTCGTATTGATGATGATAATTGCACTGTGTCGTGTTCTGTGTTGTGCTCTTGTTTCATTTTATACTGTGTAAAGTAGAAAAAGCAAGGTTTAAAGTTTGAATTTTGTATGTATGTAAGACATGTGTAATGTGTAATGTCTATACGGTATACGGGACATGAGTAGAGAAAATGAGTATAGAGAGAGAGAGAGTTGAGTTGAGTGTGTGGTAGCACGCAATGAGAAGAGCGAATAGAAAATAGAAGCAAAGGGTCATTGGAGAGTTTTTCTTAAGGAACCTCTCAGTCTTTCAGTTCTATCTTGTCTTGTGTTTTTATATGCATTTTGTATCTTGTATCTCGAGAGTCGAGACTCGAGAGTCGCTAGTTCCCAGCCTTGATGCCGTGCACTTGACGTGACGTCATTTCCGATTTCCGGTCCTCGGAATCCAGTCTGATTCAGTCTATGAAAAACTTGAAAGTCGAGGTTCGAGGTGCACCGAATCACTCATCATGATGATGATCCCGTCCCTCTTGGCGAAATACATACGAGCTCACAACTCGCATCATCAGCGTCATTAGTTTCTTTTATTCCTTTCTTCCATTTCACTTCCATCATCATCATCATCATCATCATCACAATACTGAGCACATTACACAGTCTCATCGATGACTGTCACTGTCTCTTTTCCATTTCTTAAGTCTTGAGTCTCTAGTCTTGAGTCTTTAGTCTTGAGTCTTTAGTCTTGAGTCTTGACTGATACAGTTTCTAATGGATGAAAATTGAATTTACTGCACACAATATGTACAATGCAATACAAAGAACAAGAAGCTAAACAATAAATGTGTGCCTGATTCATTTCATTTTGAATGTTAGATATTTTGTATTTGCATCATGTTTTTATGAGATCCTCCTTCCTCTTGTTCAAAATTGAGAATTTAGAGCCTTTTATCCTGTACAAGAAACAAGAATCAAGGTGATTACTGAATTACTGCATACTGCATGTTGTATGTACATTGTACAATGTACAAGATTGAACAATAGACTTTCTGTCTCTTTCCTTTGTACTAGGGACAAAATGAATGAATGAATGAATTTCCCTCCTTTTCTTCGCCTTCATGTTCAAATTCATTCTTGTCCTCTTCAATCTTCAACGTTCAATAATTGGTGCAGCATACTCCTTTACTCAGTTTACTCGTTACTCGTACAATAGAGAATATTGAGAGAAAAATTTGATTATTTTTTATCTTCTTTGTGCCAAATGCCAAATTGACTGTTTTATTATTCTGAATTCTGATTGTACCTAATAAATTTCTAACACCACAGGCAAAGTCATTCATTCATTCATTTATTCAGGCACCAGTCACTTATCACATCGTCATCAGCACCATCATGCTTCATGAATTTGCTACATCAATCCAATCATCATTAGTTAAATCTTGAATCTAATTATTAAATTAGGGTCATTGTAGTTTGCAATAATTATTCTATCATCGCAATTCGCCATTACCATTGCAATTACAAAGTATCTATGAATATGAAATATCAACTATCGAATTTAAAATAATAAGCGTCAATGGCAAAAGTCAAAATTCAAAACACTAAAATGTATAATATAGTTTAATGTTTTTTATTTAATCATTCCTTGCAAAAAACACAACTCGAGAGGAAGTCAAAAGTCAGAGTTTAAGATAAATGATAAATATGATAAATGATAATTGAATGACAAAGGATAGATAAATAAGTAAATAAGTGGCATTTACATAATAATAATAATAATAATGATTATTATTATTATCCCATTAGCTATATATATGTTTACTGTGTACGCAAATTTATTCAGGGCACATAATTGCATAAATAAGGAAAAGTTGTGGAAAGTAAAATATTCTGGTAGTGAGTAGTGAATATTCTATGGAGTAGTATTTTCTATAGTAGAGGTAAATTGAATGAAAATTCGTGGGAAAAGTTTGAGAATTGTTTATGCTGCTCAGTCCATACTCCATGCTTCCGCTTTCCACTATTCACTACATGAATGTACTGCTACTCTAAAACTCTGAATGATTTTCTTTTCCCTCGCATCTTTTATTGTTCTTCTTCTCTTTCTTTCTTTCGTTCATACATTCTTTTTCTTTGTGAGCACTGAGTATGAAGAAGAGAGCGAGAGAAGCAAAGGAATAAGAATAAGAAGACAAGACAACGGATCCTCACTCCACACTAACTTTCCATTGACTTGATACATTTATCCTCTCTCTCTCTGTATTTTGATTGTACACAGGTGCTTCTCCTTTTTACTAGTTGTGTAACGTTTTCCTATTTCCTATAGAGCGAGATTACATGCTCTATCTTCTGTCTTCTATGTATCTTGTGTACTACACCACCCAAATTTGTTTGTACATGCACCGTTTTCTTTTCTCTATTCTCTATCATCAGTTATTACTCTAAACTCTAAACTCTAAAGAAGACAGAAGAAGGAGAAGAAACAACAACCGGTCAAAGAGGAAATGTAATATTTGATGGTTGATGGTACAAGAGTAAAAGAATACATGAGTCCAAAGTAATGCCGTACACTACAGATGCAACTGGATATTTAATGTTGTAAGTACGCATTCCAAGTCTTTGGATTCTAGATTCTAGACTCTAGACTCAAGTCTCAAGATATTTATTTATTTATTCTTCTAGTCTCGAGTCATAATGACCGGAAATATCAAGAGTTTTTTCTCATTTTGCCCTCCAACTTTTAAATCAAGTTAATAAAAATCACATTACCATTTTCATTTCCAGTTCCACTTCCAGTTAGGTTTCCAGGAACATGATTGATTTTACATTTTACACCCACACCCAGAGCTAGAAGACAGGAGATGCAAAAATAAAAAATAAGTAGTCAGTACGTTCAACATCAAACCTCTGTGATCTCACCTCGAAGCTCGAGGAAAGGAAAAGGAAGTGAATTTTTTAATATTGAATTGATTTTGTGTGTACACTGTACATGCATACAGACTTGAAAGTTTACATGTCTAATCAAATCAGAGCATTCGAAAATCACTCTCTAATTTCCAGTTTCCATTAAAAAATCCTTACTGTCGATTACCGGTGTTGTACAGTGTACAGTATAAAAATCTGAATACAATAGATAATTTTTCGTTTTTAGACAACTGACAGTCATTGACCCTGAAACAACTACACGTTAAATCCCCATCGCACATCAGACGAGTGCAATGTTTCTGGTGTGAAAAACTGTACCATCTTCAACATTTAACGTTCAACATTCAAGATTCAAGATACATAAAAGAAAATTTCGGTACTCTAAATTAAGTTGATGATTTTACAGTATACAGAAGGATTTTTTCAGTTTTTTTAGTCTTTTTTATCCGAGATGATTTTTGATTTTTGATTCTTGACTCTTATGACGTGATGAGGATGCTATTAAAGATATGGTAGGGAAAAAAGTTGTGGGTTTTATCAACTTTTTACTAGATTACACGGACGTTAACTTTGAAGTTTACAGATGCGTCCATGTGATGTGCCATGTAAAACCGAAACCGAAGAGGATATTACATGGTAAAAATACAAGTCACAAGTGTGAAATATAGAAATATATAGAAAGATGGAAAAAAATGGACTTGAAAAAACTCTACATCAAAATCAAATAGTCAATCATACAGTTTTTCTTTCTGATATCAAGTGTGAAGAAAGGAAACCTTTAACGAATCACGAATGTAGACTGTCGATTGTCGATGGTCGATTCAAGTCAAGTCAATTCAAGTGATTTGAACTGACGGTGATGGTGACGGTGACGGAAGTTTTCTTTTGTGTAAACCAAGGATGAAATCAGATTTGGTTCCTCTATTCAATCCACAAGAGACTCGAGATTCGAGTGGTTGAGAGAATTGAACCTTTTGTCATGGTTTTCCTCCATTTTTTCTCGCTCTCTTTCTCTTTTAACTCTCATGTTTTCTGTTGTGTTTTGTGTTTGTGTTCTATCAACATTTTATATTTTATCAAAGAAAAAATCCTTTTGATATCAAATTGAGTTTATGAAAGTCCATTGCCGTCTCATTACTCATTACACACATTACACACATATATTATCATGTGCATACAAAATACAAAACTGTTGTAAACTGTTTTCTCTCTCTACTTACGCATTTTTTTATTCTTTTTATTACAGTGCGTACACAAACCGCAACATAAGGCACACACACTCACTCACTCACACGCACAAAACAAACCCAATTTAACAGGAACCAATTTGCGAGCAGACTCTTTGTCATAATATTATGTTGCTTTTTTATTTGTCATGCGTTTGTATATTTTTGTTTGTTGCGAGTTGTGAAACTAAAGTAGATATCATAATAATATTTCAAAAGTATAAGTGCGTGTTTGCCTTCAAATTTCATTTTGAATTTTAAATTATCTCAAATTTGAACGCACTTTTGTATGCATGCACAAAGCACCAGGGACAAGGGACAAATATAAATAAAAACAAACTGCCATCTTGAATGCTGAATGTGCAATGTGCAACCTGTAATTTCTTTAAATGTTTCCAATGGAGATTTGAGATTTGATGAGTTGATGTCTAAAAATTTTCCCTTGGTTTTGTTTCCTTTTCCTGCTTTTTGAACTTTCAAGTAGTTCAATTTTCTCGAGCTTTGAAACTCGAGTCTCGAGACTATTTTTGAGAGAATACAGCCAAAATCCTCTTGCGCAATTATTTTGCATTTTGTGCAATGTCCAATAATTACAGATGTAAAGAAGAAGCATAAAATTAGCTTGGCTAAAAGTGAAAATGTGGTCCTGTAGATTGTAGATCAAATACCAAATAGCACGGTCCACGAATGGAATGGTGAAGAGTAAACAGACTACCGAAATGCAAAGAAAAATAATAATAATAAATAATGGCATGTGCCTTAAATATGTATCATGTTGTAAAATATAATTTGTTTTCTGAAAACAACAAAAATGAAATGAGCCTGATTCCATCTTTATGCTTGGTTTTGTTTGAACTTTGAGCACAGACTTTATATTTTCTATTTTGTATTTTGTATTTCAAGATTTCAAGAGCTGTGTACTGTGTACAAATACGTATTTACGATACAGTTAACATTTCAAAACAAGTGTAAGCTTTTCTTGTGATTTCCCTTGTTTTCTGTCCACATTATTAGTAGTATTATTATTATCATCTACAAATATTGTTTGGCTCTGAAGGAGTGAACAAGTCAAAGAAAATTAGAAAATCAAATTAAAATTTTGACGGAAAAATGTAAAATGGAAAGTGAGAGAATGAGAAGCGAAAGAGGAGCTGAACTATCATCACTCTTCCTCCTTTTCATCCTTATATTTACACTTTACACTTGATACAGACGAGGGAATGAAAAGTCAAGTACATATTATGGATTTCTGGTGCTAGAGTAATTTGTCCAGAATTCCGAATTCACAGTCCGCAGTCCAGTTGAGAGCAGTCATGAAAAAGAGTCAGAGAGCTACAGTTACAGACGTTCTGTATACAATATATACTGTAAAAGTGTGTCTGTGGAGTTGAGAGTGCTGAAGAGACGTGTGACTTTGTGGCTGTGTCTGTGGCTGTCGCTGGTGTTAGGTTAGGTGAGAAGACTTGGACCGACCTCTAATTACAAAACTCAAGGCGTAAAATTTGAGTCGGATTCAATGAGTGGCCAAGTCAAGATGCGAGAAGAGAGAAGACAACCGAGTCGGAATGAATTAATTCTGTTCCTGCCTGCTTTAACACTTAATACGTCCATCGTCCATCTATCTATTCCATTTTCTTGTGTAGAATTTAGAGTGTGTAGAATGTAGAATGTAGAGGTGAAACAAAAATCCGACTCTGTCTCTGTCTTTGGCCTTTGTTTCTGTTTCTTTCCCCATTTTCCATTTTCTCTATTTTGTATTTTCTTAACCACATCATAACATAATAATAATAATATGATGCCGCTGAATTTTACTAGATTCTTGGAGAGAGTAATTCGTCTTTCTGTTGACTGTTGAATGTTGACGTGACTTTTCAAAAACCATTACAAAGTACATAGTTGTTGGGTGGATGGAAGGGTTGAAGTTTAAAATTTAAAAGTGTAAACTTTACATATCTCACAAACAAGATGTTGAGAGTTTTGAGTGTTGAGTGTTGAGCTCCTGAAAATGAGACTGAACAAAACTAGAAACTAGGGAAAATCATAATAATCATAGGATTTGGGATTTGGATGCAGAAGGAGAAGAAGAAGAGGGAGGAGAAAGGGTTAACTAGCTGACGATGACTATGACGACGATGTGGATGAAAATGATGAAGCTGATGATGATAAGTTGAATGTTGAGTGTTGAGAGTTCAGTTAGGTTGGATTGTTGGACATAAGAATACATGATGTGTTTTGTTCTCGTGGCTCGTTCTTTCCTTCGTCTCTTGTCTCGTCTCGTTGCTCTGTCTTTTGTCTTTTGTGTTTCTACCTTTGTCTTTTGTGGACAAGTTGAACGGAATGATTAACGTGGTCAGTTATTTCCTGTCTCCTTCAATTTTCTCATTTTCCCTCATTTTCATTTTCCTATTACCTTTGCTTTTGTATTCACCGTTGAAGGAGCACCGACCGCTTTAGCTTGTATCCTTTATCCTCTATGTACTTGATTTTGATTCTCGTTACAGTTAAATAGATCCAGACTTGACAGAAAAAGAGGCGAATGGAAATTGCTTCATCCTATAACTACAAATTACACACATAAAGGGTAAAAAAAATTGCCAGGTTAGTTTTGAGCATTGAGTATTGAGTATTGAGGGAAGAAAATTGAATGAAATGAGAAAATTACTCTAGATTCTAGACTCTGGATTTTAGATTCTCATGCACATGTTCTCTTGTTTCTGTTACTGTTTTGGCATTTGTATTCGTTATTCGTATTCATATTCTTATTTACCTAGCAAATTTTGAATGAATTTTCATGGGTATGGAATATGGAATATGGATTGTGGGCACACACCAACACATTTCAAAAGAGAAAAGTGGATAAAATACACAATACAGAATGGATTGAAAACAGGAACAAGGTTTGTGGAGGGCGGAAAAGGCTTGAGAAAATATCAAAGAAAGTCTCCCACTGACAACTGACATGAAGGATGAAGGATGAACAATAGTGGACAAAGGCGAGAAGTGAGCCACTACAAAAGGACAGACGGACTTTGCGTGAATAACATGCCGAATGCCGAAAGTATCTGTAAAACCGCACCGACTGTCAACAATCATGTTCTCAATACTCAATACAGCACAATGGAAACTGATACAAATATCATAACGTGTAATCCTTCCAAAAGAACAAAAAGTGTACAAATGGGCAATATTATTCATACCGAGTAAGGAGAAAAGAGTAAAGAGTAAAGAGGATCATCTACTTATCACAGACGGTTGTCAAAATACAAATGATACAGAATACAGAGTCTGGGACTGTGGGCCCTTCAAAATTTGACCATTATTTACAACTCCTTCCTTTTCCTACACTAAATACATGTGTACGTAATCTGTACACTGTCAACTGTAGTTTGTAGATGTATGCCTTTTCTTTGGAAATCTAAGCCCACTTTATTAATTATAAATTACAAACCTTTTGCATTATACAGTATACAGTGTCTTGTAAATTGTAATAATGTGAATAATTATAAGAGAAAAGTATAGACATATTTGTACATTGTATAAAAAAAGGCAGATGTAAAAGTCTATAATAAAAAAATCAGGGTAATAAATATGTACACACATGTTGAGTATTTTACATGTATATATATATGTATTTTGTGCTCTTTATAAAGACAGAGATAGATAGAGAGCGGGAGCAGGGCAATAAAACAAACAATGATGAACCTTGTGTTTTATTTTTTTAGCAGCCCTCAGAAAAAAAAACCAGTTACAGCAACAAATATATGAAAGATGAAGAAAGTCACAAAATTTACACACATCCAATATCACATGTATTATGTATATTCTATAGTTCTGTAGACAAAGTTACCATGTAGATTCCGCATACTTTGTTTCTACCTCCCTCCGTTTGAAAAGGTATTGTAAATTGTAAATTATGTGGAGCTGATAATATAATAATAATAATAATCTAACCTCTAATAAAACCCGTGTGTGGTGGCGTCATGTGGTAACGCTTTTTCTAAGACAAAACTGGATTTGAATAATACTGCTTTCTTTTAGAGAGAGTAATAGCCATTTCTCTTAGCCAGAGTAATAGTCATTTCTCTTAGCCAGAGTAATAGCAATTTCTCTTAGCCAGAGTAATAGTCATTTCTCTTAGCCAGAATAATAGCCATTTCTCTTAGCCAGAGTAATAGCCATTTCTCTTAGCCAGAATAATAGCCGTTTGTCTTAGACCACATTATATTAGCTACAACATATGGATTTTGTTTCGAGTCTACCAGCAGGTGGGTTAGGTATAAAAAAGTCTACGACAAATACTTTCCCCGAATGTCTATGAGCAAATCCAAACAATCACTCCACCAAATGTCAGTTGCAAAACATTA
>JAQGBH010006483.1:0-12427 GCA_034698265.1 Sminthurinus aureus | reverse complement strand
TACATGATGAACATTCAAATGGAGCGCAACACATGAGACATCTCGTGTCAGAGAATCATAATAGTCGGCTCATGATGCCCCTTTAAATGTAAGCATGACTTGAGCATTGAATATTGTACAGTGTGACGCATGCATCACATCCCACAGTAAATATGTAAGTAGAATATTATATATTCATCGACAATCGACAATCGAGAGTGGAGAATCGAGAACCCACAAAGTTGTGTAGTCTATTTTGTTTCATGTTTCATGAAATTAGCAAAGATGTGCACATGAATTTGCCTCTATTCTAATTTCTAATGTTTATATTTTATAAGTGTATGTAATGTGAAAAGTCAAAGGATAAAAGAGGTTTGATGTGTACATTGCCTAGAGCTGTAGCTTGTGACTTTTGACTATTGATCTGTGGACCATTCTTGTGCCTTTTGCCTTCTGTTCATTTTACCTTCACTTTGAACTTGCTACTCCTTTGGAGTTAATAGTCAAGAATTAAGAATACAATCGAGTATCGAGTAGAGTAGATGAGTCGATGTGAATTGTGAATTGGGGGTAGGAAATTTGTCAGTGGCAATGGTAGTGGTAGTGGCTTTTACCTACAAACTACACATGTGATGTGATATGTGTTACTGGCTCATGAGTCCAGTTGACTCTCATCTCGCATATCAACTCAAAACAATTCAATTCTCTCTGGGTTGTTAGTTGATATGAGTACAGAGTACAGTGGTGCAGAAAAACCGGATGTAAACACACAGATATGCATACACATCTTAATAAAAGAGAGAATGAGAAACATGTTCGTCCTCCCATTCCAAATTCATGAATATACATACATACATGATACACTCAACATTCAAGAATCAACATGCACACCACACCACACCAAAGACAGATTACAGATGAACCAAGCGAATATTGAAAATTGAATATTGAATGTATCAAACTCCTTGTAACATCCACAGTCACAAGTTACAAGTCACAAATCAGCTGCATTCTTGTCTTACATGTTCAAAGGATCGAAAAAAAAATGAAATTATACGCTAAATATTATTATTGCTTATGTTGAGGGTTGATGGTTGATGCAAAATACAGAATATAAAGGTGCAAAGGAAAAAAAGGTAAACGGACGGTCTAGGCATACATATAAGTACATATTACATATACACTTTGCAAATGTACAGCTGTACTATAGTAACTAGTACAAAATGTGTACAGATGTATTAACAAAGATGTTCCCTTTCGTTTCATTTTCATTTTTCATGCTCCTCATTCCACCACCAAAGACCAGCATTTTTCTCATGGCAAGTTTTCATACTTGAGTCCTAAATTCTAAACTCTGAACCTATATGATTATCATTCCATTTAATTGCTTAATTTACTTGTCTTTTGTACCTCAAGTCTCAAGTCTGAAGATGGACGGAAGGCAAGTCAATAAAAATAACATATTATCATCATCTTCATTTTTCGTAGTGATTAGAGATTGGTGGTGGAAAATGGGACTGAAATTACACAGACAAAAATAAGGTCCACATCTCATTGTCAATAATTGTCAATTGTCAGACCAATTTTCTCAAATTGATCTGTCCATTCCTCTTTCGTATCCTCAATCAAAACTCAAAATAAATTAAATGTGACTGATTTATCTCGGATTGCTTTATTTGTAATTTGTTTAGGAGGCTTCAAGTTTCGTTAATAATTTGAGTCATTTTGTAGTGATTGACAGTTTGTCATGTGGAAAAGGTACACAGGAAATACAGAATACAGAATCCAATTCCCGAAAATCTGTCCACTGTCCACTGGATAAACAATAAACTCGCAACTTGCACGCACAATAAAACACAAACAAATGATGTGTGCTGTGTGTGTGTCACTGTGTCATTTATTTATGAATTTTCGTGGAAAAAACAAAGAAACTCATTTTAACCAAACCTCAACATCACCCATCAAACGATAATGATTTTGTTTTTGTTGTTGTGTGCTGTGTGTGTATTTTATTTGGTATTTGGTATCACGTTGTTGCTCCATATTTGATCAAAAGTGTGCAGTCTTTTGTACTTTGTGTTTTGTATTCAGCCTCAAGCTAAAACTCTGGGTTTCATTTCATATCCTCATTCCGCATTCATAATTCATAATAATTCATTCATATAGGTATCTAATGAAATGAATTGGCCGTCTGCATCTTTGTGCCACTGTATTGCCTGTAATATGTATTCCTCGTGAAATTTGGATACGCACTGAAGGAAGAAAAAACCAAAACCAAAAACCACAGTAAAAATTAAACGAACCCAAACTCCAAAATCCAAATTCAGAGTAAAATGTCGAGCAATTACTCCAAACTCGTAGGAAATTTCACACGCATGATTTCTCACATTGATGGCTGACAACAACTGACAGAAGACGAAAGGAGATGGAAAACCGGCAGGTGTACAGTGTACAGATAGATTTGGCAAAATCCACGAGTTGTAAGTTGTAAGTTGTAACTGACAACAGCATTTCAGTTTCTTTCATGTATAAAAACATGACAAAATCTGGACACTCGTCACTGATCACTGATCGTAATATAATTTTACTATGTACACTATACTTTCCCCGAAAATGTTTATTGAAAAAACTCCCGTATTCCCAATAAACCTGGTCTTTCAATCTGCACCAAGGTTGGCGGTTTGCAGGAAAACTGGATATAATAAATGACGTTCAACTCCCACATTGCTCAATGTTTTACTTTTTTCTAAAATTTCACCCTTTGCAAATTACGAGTGATGGGTACAAAAAAAAACCAAAAAAAACACGTGTTTAAAATACCACAGGAAAATTGACCACATACCTTGATCGTAGTGTTTTTCTCCGACTTCATAACTCCTGGCAGCAGTTTGGAGATTGAATAAGTCAAACTGGAGATAGTGGATGAGTTTGTTCCAGGGGAACATCAAAGTTTTGTACAGACCGTTACCCAACATGATGGTAAAGAGCTCATCAACACTGTCACAATCCCACCAACCTTCCATGTACATTTCTGAAAATTCACAAGAGAAAAAAATCCTTGTGTTATATTTACAATTTGCAATCCAATTAAAAATTAAAAATATGTGCAAATTTATTTACAAATTACCAATCCATAAAGATTTTTCATACGATGGTAAACTACTATTCATCTCATCCATCATAATTATTGGATTATTGTTACTATTATTGATAATTTTCCAGTGTTTTATTTTTTATTCAAAGTACCTCCGAGTCCTAAACTCCCATCTTGTGAAATTCGATAGTAAAACTTTTTATTGTGGATTTTGAGATCCCAGGGATTGGCTTTGACTTGACCATTTTTAGCCACTTGACTATTTTTGGTCTTCTCCTCAACCTTTTTCCCCTGAATATCCTCATCCTCAACCAGTTTTACATTTGCACTCCCAAAGGTTCTTATCACGTGATGCTTTATCGGAAGGGCAAACAGGCGAATAATTATCTGCAAAAAAACACATCCATTTTAATTATCATTCTTGACTTATGACTCGTGAGTCCGCCAATCCAATCCAATCCAATCCAGTCGTAAACAGTTTCTAAAGATTTAAAGAAACTTATAATGACATTATAAAATTACCGATGTAAAAATCTTCCACAGCTGCACCATGGACATGACAACTAAATACATAGTGTCCATCATCTTGAACCGATATCGATTTTTTCACAATATCAATCTCAATAATAGTAACCAAGATATCACACAACACAAAAAAATCCAAGAAAAAAACTAGGCAGATGAGGAACAGACAGGAAATCCAAACAGCAAGAAATCCAATAGGAAAGAAGATCACATACACTTGAGCAAAAAAACTTGTATTTTTCACAAACTTTCCAATTCACTTTTGACTTGTGACTTTCCACTCAACGCTCAACACTGCACATTCAACACTCAAAAATCACTCGTAGATGCGATTTCCAATAGATTTCCCTTGGCTTTCTTCCTTCTCCATGCAGAGAGACAAAGCACTGGAACTGGAACTAGAAAATAGACTGTAGGATTCTACAGTAATCACGTTTATTATTATTTTGTTGGTTGGATAAATGAGATGTGGACTGACTGGCTCCGTGGCCACATACAACCAGCTCGAGTCTAATCAAACACCCAACAGACACGACGTACGAGCTTCGAGCTACGAGCTTCGAGATCCACTGCCAAAACTCTAAACTCTGTAAATGTAAGTAAATGGAAGGTGAAGCAAAGTGGTCAGCTGTACTATCAACTTCACATATTCTATTCCATTGTATATTGTATCGTATTGCTCACTTTGATATTAGTTATTTGGTATCCGTATGACTTCTCCTTGTACCTTTTCACTCTTCCCTTTTTCTTATGTAGATATATCCTGTACCGTGTACAGTGTACTGTGTATGTATAATGTATATGTGTGTAAGATGCTGAGATGTCTCTTGATTCTCGATTGTTGATAGTTGATAGTTGATTGTTGAGGGATATAGGATATAGGTATATCGTGTATCTATTGTCTATGCAGCTCTTTCCTACTTACTTATTTATTTACTTTTTCTTTTCATCCATCCCATTCATTCTTCACCATTCACAAAATCACACACAATTCCTAAATAAGGTCTCTCTATACGTTCTACGTTGTACGTATACCCCCATAAAATCCACAATATTAATTTGTGTTCGTACATGAATATCCCAAATCCCTACACCCTACACCTTACACCCGACAATTGTATTATAAATTCTAAATTATATTCTCCAGATTAAAATACCTGTCGCCTATTCCCTGTTGAACACATTTTTTATGCTGTTTTATCTGTTATTGTTTTTGATACCCAAAACTCAATCAAGTTGTCTTTCTATTTTCTGTATCAAATTTTTTTGTGCTCATTTTCTAATCCTATCACCTGTCGGTAAAATTTTAAATGCATTATTTTTGTCCATGGATTATTTCGGAAATTGAAAAGAGGAATGTTTTACATTTTTCGCCTCAAGCCCCAAGTATGGTTTAATTTTTGGCCTTTTGGCCTTTTGACTTTTAAATTTTTTCAAGCTTTGGCCTTACTTGACCTGGCGTGTTTGACTTCATTCAAGTCTCAAGTACTCAAGTCTCTAGTCGGTTTTATAAAAAACAAACAAAAAGTATATAGATGTTGAATGTCGATACAATTTGAAATTTTGTATTGGGCTGAATTTTTTACTTTTAACTTTTGAGTCTATGTTTGACGCGTCTTGTTGTTTTGTTTTGCATTGCATTGTAATGTGCAGTTTAGAGTGAAGGAGACTTGGGACTTGGGACTTGTGACGTGACATATTTTTGAATATGTGATGGGTGAAGGATAAAGGTAAACGGGATGAGTGGTGAATGGTGCTTAAATGATAATCCTTTGATACAAGATATGATATCCGTTGTACTGTGAGTTGTAAGTTGTGAATGCTTTGATGTGGTATAGCATGTTGCCTCTAAAAAATTCCTTTTTGTGTCAATGTGTAAGATCTGTAATCTGTTTTTTGTCTAATGTGTAATGTGTAGTGCACAGAGTTGAGGTATTAGGTCCTCATAGCTCATAGCTACTCGTTACTAATCCCCTTACTTATGATCTAATCCAATTCATATTCAATCCAATCTCTAAGATGATTTCCTTCTGCTTAGTTTTTGTCTGTTGTACGTTGTGGTCAATATTGGACCTTTTGATGTTTTATCTGGTTGAATGTTGTGTGTGTGTTGAGTCCATGTAGAAAATGTGCATTGTACAATGTACCTAGAACCTAGATTAAAAAATCCCAGTATTTATCACTCTCAATTCTCACACTACCTTTTTGAAGATCTCTGTTCTCTGTGTAAATCTGGTTGAAATGAGTCCTCTTTCTGTTTTACGTCCTTCTCATCTCATAGTTTGTAATTATGCTGAGGAATTTCCCCACTTTATAACTTTTAATTCTAGTAGTCTAATACAGTTTGAACTCTTAATAGTAACAAGTACTGCATATTCAGCCCACATACCATAATGCTACTTGCTACTTGCTTTACTTTATGCACATTTTTTGCAAAAAATTTCAAATTGGTATAAACTATAAACTACATATTTATCTATGTACAACAATGTACAATGTACATTGTACATGCGCTTGAAAAAAGATATCTGACATGTACATTTTGTTCCTGAACACTGCACACCTACAGGATTACGTACCGTCTACCGTATATATGTTGTTGATCAATAAGAAAGGACTACACATTATTACACATTACATTTTACACATGGATTCATCACCATTTGCTCATTTACGGTACACGTAAAATCATATCAAGTCATATCTCATGTCATGAATTTGATGCATCCACACACATTTATATACATACTTAAATATTATATACATAATTAAATTGTGACGTCAAAGTTTGATCAGATCTACTATCTGCAATCTGCAATCTACAGAGTACAGAGCTTCATTCTGACAAACGCACATTTGTGTTACACGTTACACATGATATCGTACACTATTATGTGTAATGTGTATACAGAGGTTAAACGGTAGGATGTAAGATGTAAGGTATGTTGCAGATTTGCTGTGCAAAAAAAACTAAGCTAAGACATGCATACTCTACCATGTATAAAAATCATAATATAATATCATATAGAGACCAACTAGTATTTTTATATCATGTATCACACGATAGATCATATGGCTTGTGAAAAAGTGGCTTGTCATCCTCATCTTCTCATCTCATCATCTTGTATCTTGTTTGTTTATGTTTTGTGTTTTGTGTTTTGTATTTTGTATACTTGTATGTTATGTGTATCAATTACACTGTATGCTGCATACTGCATCATCGTAATAGATTATAATATAATATTATAATATATTATTGTCCATTGTGTATGGTTGCGTGTCGTTTCTCACAGCTTACAACTTACTTGCAGTTTTCAGACGGAAAAAGATAGAACATGCTCCTGTTCAATTTTCACTCGATTTGCACGCAAAAGGCGCAAATCTGAATTCACTTGAACTCTTGACGCTTAACGCTTAGAGCTTGTCACTTGGATGTGGGATGTGCTCGATTCTCGATGCACGATAACACACTATTAATATCAAACACGTGGAAAACATACCGAGGTATTTTAAGACTTGACTTGAGACACAAACCGGAAATTACAAAGGATATTCACATTGTACATGCTTCATAGTTCATATAATATTTTCTGCAACAACAACAATAAAAGTTATGATGATCATGAATCATGAGTATTATTTATTATTTATAATTATTATTACATTCAAACATTTGCAAACATTCACTTTTCAAATGCGTGATGAATTAGGAATTGGGAATTAGATAACGATAACGGGTACAGTTTGCAGTATGAAAGTTTTTAAAATCACAGGAAATGTTTATACGGTACATTATGCACGATGCACTAGGAATTAAGAGTAGAATATAGACTAGCAGCTAAGCATGTTTGCACCTCATAGAAATAAGTAAAGCAATCACTGCCATTTTAAAATTGTAATCATTATAATATAATTTATACTTGCACACTGCACATTGAGCTGCCGGCAGTAAACAAGAATCAAGAATGGAGAATTAAATACAAGATGCAAAATGCTAATGACTTGAGTCTTGAGATTGCGAATGTGAAACTCATCTTAACTTTCAATTCTCATAAATATTATAATAAAAACCATCAAGTTTGTTACTAATTGCCGGTAGCCAATTTATTGGAATTGGAATTGGAAATCGGAATCAAAGCTCAAAACTCAACAAGTTGAACTGAATAACTGATGACATAAAATCAATTTTTGTGCAGATTTAACAAACTGACTCTAAACTCTAAACACTAAACACCAAATGCTTAAGCATTTAAGTCGTCATCCTCTTGCATTTCATGTATTACTTATTATGTGTCATGTGTAATGAATCTCATCAATTTTGTTGTGAACTTTTGAGGAAAAAAATGAGAGAAAGAAGAGAGTACGAGATACAAGAGCCCTGCCTACTTTGCCACTTTACCTGTATCTAGTATCTAGTATTAGTATGCTGTGGAGAACGCAGAACCTACATAAGAATCAAATGCAACGAATGGCGAATGGCAAATGAGATGCACGAACATAAAACTTATACTTATTTGCAAATTTTTATGAGGTTCGCAAAATTGTAAAAGATAAGAGATACATAAAATCGCATACGGCAAAAGGCAAATGACAGGACAGGCATCTTTAAACTTTACAAGTACTTTTACAACGTACAAACTGCAAACATTAATAATAATGATAGATTGTGGTCACAATCACAATTATGTGTATGAAATCTTGTGCGTAAGTTACAGAGTACAGAGTGCCAGTGCCATTCACAATTCGCAATTCGCAAAAGAAGATCGATGATGGATTAGAAATTACAATGTATCTGTTATCGTTATATTGCAAGGAAATTGGCAATTGGCAGTGAAATACAGCTCCAAGTTTTGTATGAATATTGAATAGTGAGTACAGAGTTTTTATCTGTATTCAGAAATCAGGAAATGCATTTTTGATGCAAAAATGTACACAAAATATTCCTAGTTGTGGTTTGAGATTTGAGAATAATTGAGAAGTGAGAAGCTCGGAAATGAAACTGACAAAAAATTCGTAAACTCTATATTATCTGTCATTCTCTTGTTTTGTGCTTGGTGCGGGTCACGTTCTGTGAAATAAGTAACAATAATAATCATCATCATCATTATTATCCTTGCTGTTATCTGTTTTGGCTACAAATAAAAAAAAATATGGCGTGAGAAAAACTGGGAACATGAAACATTTAACCATGTTTCTGGTGTGCTAGATTCTAGATTCCACATACCAAAAACCAGAGGCCAGATTTTTCATCAAACACCAATTATTTAATCCTGTGGCTAAAAGGCAAAAGTACTTGTTGTACGCTGTACATTTAATTGCAAATGGCAAGTGGCAAACGGCGAATCATCGTTTTGATTTTGTGTTGATTGCTCCTCTGTATCCACGCGGATGAGATTTGCGATCTCGTTTGTCGTTCAACTATCATGTCAAATGTCAAATGTCATGTTCGCTCATACAACTGTTGTGTCTCAAATGATATCATTTTTAACACAGCAATCAACTCTGCCCTCTGCATTCTGCATACTCTTTGCAATTTGTTTGTACTTGTGTTCAGTATGTTTTACCTCTACCTTTGTATTTTGTATTTTGCATGTTATTAATTAATTGATCGATGATTACTTAAAGATGGGATGACGAAAGGTAAAAAATTCAGGAATTACAATTGGCACTTGGCACTAAATAAGAACGGAGGATAATGATAAAACAGGGCATTGTCCACTGACTCCTTGTACATAAATCTGTATACCCATTGTAAAATGTTCACACGTCTTAAAATAGTTGGGCTTTCCCCCTTTTGAGCCCAACATTTCAGGCTCCAGGTAGTACTCTTAGTTTATAGCGCATTCAATTGGAAATGAGAAATAAGAGTTTTCCATTTCCCAAGTTATGCATATTATTATAGTTGGTGTAGCTCAATTTTATCACAACTCTACATTCTACACTCTACACTTTGTAAATTGTAAATTGTGACCGTTCAGTCTGCTTCTGGTTTTAAGTTTTAAGCCTGAAAAATGCTCCATTTTATTCATCAAAAGTGTTAACCAGGTATCTATCTGCACCACAAACGAAACCAACCCAGAATCCAGAATCCAGAATCATATTTTACACCTGCTAAGTGTAAGGCTAAGTATACCACGGGTCTGGAGTCTAGATTCTGGAACTTGTCTGTCATCTGTCACAGTCACAAGACACAAATCGCTCAAAATCATTACTATACTAGTTTACAGTTTACCGTACAAAGGCTTCAAATGCTCAGGCTTCTGAATTCCAAATTCCGAATTCCAAACGGCAATAAAACTGTAGTTTTAAACAGTCAAAATAGGGTACAGTTATCTATTGTCTATTGTCTATTATAATCTATATGATGTACATAATATCGTATGAAGGCGAGTTTTCATGGAATTTGGTCCTAAATATTTTATACCTATTTCCTATTTTATGCTCATTTATTAATTGACTATACCTGTCAAAAAGGTCAAGTGTATTGTTTTTTGTTTTGCCGTGTGGAGTGTGTGGCGGCAGGTGAAAATTGAATGCACTTTTAGAGTACATATTGTCCATTTTCATTGCACTCTTATCTCATCTAAGACAAATGTATGTGTGACCTGTGATGTAGACAGTGGACAGTGGTGCTCTTAACACCTTAATTAAAGTCCCAATTAAATTAAACACGCTGCAAGTTGGGATTGGAATTGGGAATTTGGAAATGCAAAATGCAGAATACGACAGATTGGATTTTGGACTGAATTGTAATAGAACAAATGTTGAGTGTGGACAGTGGACAATACACAATGAACAATGAACAACGGAATGCTGATAAAAGTATTTGCAAAGAGTAAAAACATCTCAGAAACTATACAAATAGGAAAAACTTGTGTATTAATACGCTAATATAAACTGTAGTGTTTGCTTATTTAATATAGTAATTATAATAATTATCATATTTTTTCCAGCCTTGTGTTTCATCTTGAATCTTGACTTTTTTGGTTAAATTATTGAATGTGAAGTTGAAGTGTAGTTTTCCAATGTCATGTATCACATGTATATATGCTGTATGTGTGTGACAATTGACAATTGACGACCATTAATTTTAATGATAGTGCCAAATAAATATTTTTTATCTCTCATCTACGCTCTTTTTGAGCTGTTTGCTCTTGGTACAGGATCAAACAGAAAAGGAAAAGAAAGGAAGGAAAAGATAGGAATCATGAAAAACATGGATATGCTGTGTGTCGAGTGTCGAGTCACTCGAGTGTCGATGGTAAATTTAAACTTAAACTTGGGACAACAAAATTAGATTTGTCCTCTGCTTCTCATACTAAATCTCTAATGTCAAATGATAAATAAAATACAGATATGGAACTACGCCACAAAACACAAAACACAAACACAGGTCTGCGGTTGTCTTTGTCTTTGTTGTCTTTTGTTTTTGTTGAGAATCTAGAATCTAGAATCGAGAATCAAGAATCAAAAAATGAATCTCATTTGCAGTCAGTTTTCTGTACGCAGTGCAGCGTGCAGCGTATCGTTTGGTGCATGGTGTATGATAATTGATAATATCATAAATCATACTGCACATCTTGAGCATAATTATGTAATTGCATTAGTAATTGATACATTATAAAATACATGTTTGTTACATCACACCTACGTAACTTGCCAGAAAACAGTCAGTGTGTGTTGTGTGTTGTGTGTCCATTCGTCTGTACAATGTAGAAAAAGGTCAGCGGAGATGAACCGTGTGCACAAAATCCACATCAGGTCATTTTAATTTTAGACTTTAGACCTTGAATCTACTTATAACTTCCACAAATTTTGACTAATTTAACGGTGAAGCAAAAATCCAACCCTGAGATACACAAACAAAAAAGTAATAATCCTTTTTAAATAGATGCTTCTAAATTCTAAATAAAGAAAATGTTGAACTACACGTTACAGGACAAAGAGCACCTAACACATTGTCAATATTTTTACACATCCACAAGATCAAAATGAAGGGATGTGGTTTTAACATTATACGCACATGTGGTAATAATTGGTGAAAGAGACAGTAGGAGACCGCAATAAAACTACTCATTTTAAAAATAAATAATGATGAATTTCCTGCCTGTCCAAAATCCACAAGGAAAATTTTTTGGTAAAGAAGAAAAGTGTAGGTAAAAATGACGTGCAGATTTTCTCTAGAGTCTTCACTCTTCAATCTTCAATTTTCAATCAAGGTTGTTTCGAGTAGTGAGTTGTGGCAAAACTAGTTTTTGACCCATTGCAGTTTAAAGTTTGTAGTTGAGTGCTCGATTGGTATTTGATATTTAATAAACTTTACGTCAGTTTATCCTCATTCAAATATTCCAACAGCACGAATCAGCATCATGATGTTCATGTTCTTTAGGCTGTTAATTTGTTTCCCAACTTGTACAAAGTACAAATGTCTGTATCAGAGGCTATTTCCACTTTCAGAAAGTGCCGCACGTCAAAAAGAAGTTAGCATTTTAGTGGTCATATTCGGATTCTCCATGTTGAAATTAGTTAGAATCCGGGTTTAGAAAATTTTAGAAACCCACCCCTTGTGGGTGGGGCAATTTTGAAATTTTCATTTCATGCAGAAAAAAATCCAAAGTTTACATCATTCATTTCCACATGTTTCAACTTTTTTGAGTTTTTTCAACGGATTTAGAGAGATTTTTTGTTTGTCTTTTCGATAAATTGGGTCTCATACCCAAATTTCAAAAAACACGCCTCCCAGGCGGTTTTAAAAAAAAGACCTTCTCGAAAAAACCGCCAACTTCAACGTATATCTAGACGGGCGGGATTTGAATTCTTAACGATAAA
>JAQGBH010006482.1:0-12429 GCA_034698265.1 Sminthurinus aureus | reverse complement strand
GTCTCATATTGCCCCAATGTGCACGGACACCCAGCCGTATACGAGGAAAGCAATAGTCAGCTTCGCTTCCTAAAAAGTGTACTTTGGATTGATGATTTTGATTTTTGATTGAAATGACACCTAGAACATAGAATTGTACCTTTAACTCTTTTCTCTTGCACAATATCCTTCCTTAAATGCAAAGGGTGCAGGGTTTGTAGGTGTGCCAACATCTACATGGTATTTAGTATTTAGTCTTGAAGGGCTGCTAAAAACCATGTTACCTTTCAACTTATAAATTATAAAGGATTATTCTTTTGAAGCACCTACAACCTAGAAAAAACGTTGTCAAATTTTCAGGACATCAAAAATGGTCAATTTAGAGAAAATGAGAATGCACGCTGCACAAAAGTCATAAGTCTGAACTCATAAGTCAGGCCATTATCTTGTTACACCAACAATTATTGTTGATTTAGAAATATTCTACCGTCTAC
Organism: Sminthurinus aureus; assembly: GCA_034698265.1. Lineage (NCBI taxonomy): Eukaryota > Metazoa > Arthropoda > Collembola > Symphypleona > Katiannidae > Sminthurinus > Sminthurinus aureus. The sequence continues at coordinate 11,956 of JAQGBH010006482.1, read as the reverse complement.
TAACAAACTACAAACTACAGACTACAGACTGCACAGTACAAAGTACAGGATGATTGCCGCCTTCTAAAAAATATTGTTTTTATCTGGACCAACAAGTAGTTACTTTTATTATAGAGTATTTCTATTTCTATTACTTTTCCAATGTTGAAATATGTGCTCATATTTTTGTTGTCATATTACCAAAAAACACTTGGAACTTAGACCTACGAAATAAATAAAATAAAAAGATTATCTATTGAGTCTTGAGTTCCAGTAACCAGTAAAGTAAAGTAAAGAAGAAGAAAAATGTCACTAGCTTTTTTTCAAACATGGACAGTGGACAATGTGTACACAGCTCTAGCGATTGTTATACGTATAACATCAAATGTACAATATCATCTATAGAGAAAGCATAAACTAATAAGTATTTCTGATTTCTGGGCTTTTGTAATGACTAAATATTTTCAATTTTCCAAACATGTGCTAGTACACACACATGTTCCTTAATGAGCCGAAAGAAATCAGTAAGCAATTGAACAGTTTAGTGTTTTTATGGTACATAGTACATAGCTGACATAGTAGTAGTCCGTGGTCCGTAGTCTATAGTCTATAAAATCTAGTATTAGTACTAATTTCTTAGTTTTCAGTCCTGTACATTTTTAGTTTTCTTGCTGTTTCATGCTTAATATGGATTCTTTTATGAAGATAAACATGGAACATGTACCGTTGCTAAGGGAAACCCAGAACTCTCATTATCAATCATTCTGGGGTTCCCTTAGCAACGGTACATGTTCCATTTCTATCTTCATAAGTACGTTTATTTCAGAGTACCTAAAATCCAAAATCATAATCAATCAAAAGCCCAGGGGTTTTCCTTATTGCCTGGGCTTTTTGGGTAATTGGTAATTGGTAATTTGGGTTTTCTGACTTTTACTGTGTTTAACTGTGTTTTGGGGGTTTTCATATTTTGTTTCATACTGGTCAATTTATTTGTGCTACACAAAATCTAATCCATGGTTTGCAGGTACACATTACACCGTACAATGTTCAGTGTGTAGTGTGTAGTACAGCACATTTCTTTACTTATAAATAAATGTACTATGTACTATGTACAATGTACAGGTGATAGAAATAAGTAGCATGTGTAATGTGTACTGTGTACAGTGTGTGCACATAACAATGGAATGTACAATGTACAGCTTAAATTACAAATAACAAATAACTGCATCCTGCTGTGCAGAAAAAAATGAAGATAAGAAACAGTTTTGTAACCCTTTTGTCCAAAAAATGGTACCTTTATCCATTTTTTAAAAGTTAACACCTTGGTCTGTCACTGGAACTGGGACTGGAACTGGTCAGAGGAATGTGAAAGGATTAAAAAAATTTACGCTAAATTGTATAAAATGGTCTTTTATTGCTCATTGTCCTTTTGCCGTCCTTATTTTTAACCTTTACTACTTATTTCTTGTGTGTATGAAAATGAAAACACAGGTAATCGCTGACTAAGGGTATTAGGATAAAAACATTATATACATGGTATATTATACTTAAAGGCACATTTTAGATACATGTTATATGGACAAAACGTAATCAGTTATCAGTAAAAAAAGTTCTAAAATTAACACATATTTTTCGTAGTATGTCATAATTTTTCTATACTGTACAAATTATATTAATATTAGTCCACTTCAAACCACAAGTTATAATTAGATGTTCCATTCTACAGACTAGAGACTAGAGACTACAGACAACCGACAACAGGTTAAATATTGTAGCAGGTTTTTGTACAAAAACAATGGTCTGCTTATAAAACGGCACATTTCCATAATACATAATAATGATGAGTGCTAAGGCAAAACGACTTACTTGTTACACAGATGCAGTAATATCTACCTGTATTCTACGCTGTATACTGTACACTGTCTACTGTATACCCTGTACCCTGTACATTGCATAATAGATGCACGTTTAGAGTTTAGAGGAAATGCTAAAGTAATACAATTCTCAAAGATTCTGAACTTCCAATTAGTTGTGCAATATCTGTATTTGTTAAAAACTTGATCAATAATCCATAAAATTTTTAAAATAAAAGAGTCGTCAAATTTCAATAAAAAACGAAGACGCTAAAGTCTGTTACATGTTCTACAATATATTATAAAAAATAAGTCTGCTTTTAAACAGATAAGAGACATGAATAAAAATTTTTGTACAGGTAACTTGGAGTTTTTGCTACATTTACCATTGTAAAGAACATATTTTCTATTCTCTATTCCCTAACATTGAAAATTGTAAACTCTTCACAGTATTGCTAATTACTTTTTATATTGCACAAACTTTATCATTTATCATTTATCACTACCTTCCATCTTCAATCTTGCATCGTATTAAATCATTAAGCACTGTGCATCAATTCCATTCCAGTATCCAGCTTCAGCACTCGGCATTTGATTTTCCATCAGAAAACAACTTTAAAATTTGCCCTTGGAATTAAGGGCAAGAATCTTTGTGATTTTTATAGTGCTGTAAATGTATGTGTGTAAGAACTGGATATAGTTGTGTACGGTGTATGGTATTGCTATGTGTATACATAACACAAATATGTGTATATGTAAAGAAACAATTTTATATTGTAAATTGTAACCTTTTGAGTTTTGAGCTTTTGAGTTCTTTGATGTCTCAAAATTTCGTGGTTGTACATTGTACATTATACCTGATACGAAAGACGAAAGAGCGTAGCATGTAGCATGTAGTTTACGTATGCCTTATAGCAAGTACATTGTGCATTTTGGATTGTAGTATCCAGAAATGAATTAGTACTATGTATGCATATATAATATGTATTATGGATTATGGACAAATTAGTATTGTCTATATAGTATTTCTGAATGCACAAAATGTAAAGAACCAGTCATACACACAGAAACATGTTATATTATTATATATTATATTATATTATTACATACAAGATGTTGGAAAATGTAAGCTTGAAACATTTGTAGTTAGTGGAAGGAGAAAATGAAAGACAAAAAATGACACCTCATTCATATTCAGTATTATTCCAGGGTGTGTTTTTGTCTTGTATAGCGTTATTTGTGCATTGTGGATTGTGAATGCGCGTAACTTGTTGAGGTAGGCATCAAGTTGATTCAAATGAAATTCTACATTCTACAGTGTGTTGTCTGTTGGATGTTGGCCTATCACATACCACATACTAGATGCTATAGTATCTATAGATGCTAGATACTAGATACTCGTTTCCATAAAATATACAGTACATTATGTACACTATACGCTATTCTCTATGCATAACGAGATAATGATGATGGTACAATTTTTTGTTCAGATGTAGAAAATTGTAATTTGAATAACATTACAGTAATGCATTCACATGTTGTACATACACGCACGTACATGTCTAAATATCTATATCTAGATGCTACATTCTAGATTCTGGATTGTCGACTCTAGATTCTAGATTCTAGACTCTAGACTGTAGGCATGCATAGTTCTTAATGTATAGTGTAGCATGTATCATGTACCATGTTCATATGTTCATAATCTCAAGTCTCGTTCTAATTTATGCATTATTTTGGACGTACACCGTACATCGTAGTTCATCGTACATCGTACACGTATGTACAATTGATTTTGATTTTCATTTCCAAGTACATTTTTTGGCTTACACTGTCACTGATATTTTTAAAGTTATGCATTATGTATCATGTATTATTTATGCCGGGTGGAAAATATTACATTTATTTTTTTAACTACGCGTACAATGTACAATATAATATTTTATACAAAACACAAAACATGTTCCATTATGATGGATTTTGATTTTTGATTAAATTTTATGCACAGTTTCGTTTCATATATGTATTTTCGTATGGGAAATGGAAATCAAGAATCAAGAGTATTCCAATTTTCATGTGTGTATCAACTATATTAACGGAATAAAAACTTGTCACATGGCAGGAGAAGACGACGCATATGTATCATTCTTCACATTCTCCATGTACAATGTACATTGTGTACATATACACACGTATGTATCTTTATAGCATGAGAATCTGCTCTCACGTGCAGTTCACTCTAAACTCTAGAGTTTAGAGTTTATAGCATTTATCTTAAAACGCTGAATATGTGAGAGGGTAAGCTCAGTCAAACCAAGACAATCAAGACAGCAAGGCAACAAGCTATAATATTTAGTTAGTTTTTGGATAGCTAGACAGACAATACAGTAATATCTACATTTGAGTGTACAGTGTACAGGAAAATAACACTTAAAGCGTACAACAAGTTCCATTTTTCTCTATCACTCTCATCACTGGAGAAGCTGCATTCGTTGCAATATTTGTAATAGTAGTGTTATAATTATTATTACGTATATAAATAGATAGCATCGTGTTGTGTTATGTGTTGTGTTGACCCTGTGAATAAGTATAAACTGTAAGTGTATGTAGAAGAAATGTCAGTAGGAACAAAAACAGGAACCTCTCTCCCCCTCTCTCTTTCTCTCTGTGTTTGTGTTTGTCTTCTTCAAAATCATTGTGGATATATTATGTTCATTTCAAGTTACTCTCATTAACAATTAAGAATTATACAAGAGCAGCATTCAAAACAACAACATATTCTTATCATATTATCCACATTATTTTCAGTCTCGAGACTTGAGCGACAGTGATATTAATGATATTTTGACCGAAACCGAATTCAAAATTTCAACAAAAGTTAAAGCAAAAAATGTAGGGAAATTCCCAGTACTAAAAAGAAAAAGACTACACATTTCTAAAAATGTGAAAGTTACAAGTAAAGTTTGAAAGTTACATTCAAAAAATTTGAAAAAAAAAAGTCATTGAAGTACTTTGGATGGATATTTTGTAGGAAGACAAGGATTTTGAATGACGCTTCAGAGTAACGATATGTGGAAAGGCTAAATGCTACAAACTACAGACTACAAACAAGCAAGTACAGGCTACAGGGTTGTTGCTACTACTACGACCACAACTACTTGCTACACAGACCTCGGATACAGCAGTCGATGTACTAATGCGAATAGGAGTACGATGTACTAGTAGAAGGAACTGGATTCACATTCAGAAACATTTCCAACATCATTCATTAGCCAGACGTTTAAAGGACAATAAGTGAGTAACTGCTTCTCAACTCCTCTCTCTACCTCGTACCTCAACAACCACCACTTGGAACTTACAAACTTACAACTTGTAGCTGATACATCCACTTTTGGAGTAAGAGTGAAACGGACTCCAAGGAAAAAAAGGTAGGATAAACCTAACTAAAAACTTAATATTTAAACATGCATCATGTGTCATAATCGAATTCAAAATCCAATCCAAATATATTCAATAATTGGGAAATCTCAAATTTACAAAACTAAAATACTGTATCCAAAAAAATATATAATTGTGTTGTGTGATGAGTTATGTAACATATTTACATGGAACAAAAGAGACAATATAATATATTATAGTACTCAATAGACAGTAGACACACAGAGTCAACTACCAATCTTGAGTTTAAGTTTGTGAGTATTGAGTATCGAGTACATAAATATGCATCTGTAATAAGTACGTATGCACGTGTGTGCCGTGTGTACATATGTATTTGTGTATGTGCGTGCCCAACTCTATTAATCTATAATACTTAATACCGATCCGTATAGTTAGTTATCTATGCACTTTCAAAGTTCAATACTGTATAAAATTCACAGTCCTTATATTTTTTAAAACTTTTGTAAATTTATTTAGTGCATATTTAACCTTAGAGTTTGGAGATGTTTATTCAATTTTACTAACACGTAGTATTGAGCAAGTTACTTTGCGTCTGTCTGTTTTCTTTTTCCAACATCCCTCCTTTTATTTAATTTGTAAATATAAATATAAACAAAACCATGGTTCCATTAAAACATTATTAAAACATTATATTACACAGAGAGTAGACTGTTGAATGATGAATGATGAACGGTTAATTTTGAATGAACGTAACGTAATGTTACGTTTATTCATGTGAGGCAGGGAGGGAGAGGAGGGTGTCCTAAACTAAAGATTGTACAATCTAAATGAGGATTATGCGCATTACACATATATAATACATAGAAGTAGACATGGGTCTAACCATTAAAATAATAAATAAAAAACAATGATATTATTATTAATAGGAGAAGTAGTACTATTATTATTTTGTACAATATGAAGGCTTTGGCTTTGGCATTGCCTTTGGTTAGTTAGCATATTTATTTTTATCTAATTAGAATAATTATTATTAATTATTACTATTTTTAGCACACACCCACACGCATACCCAATACACATACCACACATCAGACACACACACACTTACACAAAAGCAGAAGCTCCAGTGCTATTATAATTTATAATCTCACAGTACTGAGTACATATAGCTCCTGCCATTATTGTTTTTCACACAAAACTTGAATTTAAAGGAAATAACATGAGGAAAATCAGGACTTGTAGTTTTTTTTAATAAATTAATTTTGTGATTTTTTTTGCAGTAATAATGCATAATACACACACTGACAAGTGATAAGCCGCTTATTCTTAGATATTAGTGATTAGTGATCGAGAAGAAGTGTCTATTGTGTATTGTGCATTAAGTATGTAATAGTATGTAGTATGTAGTATGCTTTGATATTATATCGATATACGTGTAAGTTCCATGTGGAATGCAACTTAAAACTTACATACGGATACGGGCTACGAGATACGGCAGTAGTTGAACGAGTTGCAATCCAGAATTCAGAATATTATACTATTATTGTACAACTAAATATAATTATTAATCACTACATTGTAAATCGACTACTCAAGGGATAAAATGTACCAAATGTTTTTGTCCCTCAAAAATTTTAAATGATCTCTAGAGTCTTGGGTACGTGAAATCAGAGATTTGAGATTACTTTTTGTTGTGCAAGCGGTATCAAAATATTTCATGCTTCTTTTATTTTTTGAACTTTTTTTTTGAATTTTTTTCTCAAAGGAAACAAAGGGAGTACATTGAGTGATAACGGAGGACGGAGATGTGATGAAGAATTATTACAACTATAAAACTTTACAAGTCTACAAACACTTTATCGAATAACGAGTGAAATGAACTACGCCGACTGCAGACATGTCAATTTCCAATGTCCAACAGCCAACATGTAATACTAAAAGGCTATTTGATTTCAAGTCAAGTATCGTTATCCGTTATCCATATGTTTTGGTTGTGATATTATGAAATTTTGTGCTTTTCCAGTGCTATCAATACTATCAAAATCCACACGTCTCTTAATTTCAAAGCCAATTATAAGAAACACAATCAACGGCTGAGATTTGTTATTTGTTTGTTTGTCTGTGATTAGGAATAACGAAACTTAAAAAATTTGGTGTTTAGTGAATAATACTAAAAAATATTTCAGTATCAATTATCAGTGCCAGTGGTCAAGTTGGGTGAAAAGATGAGTGGTGTGAAAACAACTGCATCATCTGGAACAGCATCAGCATCATCTAGTGTGCCTACAACTACAAGGAAAACATCCATTGCTCAAGATAGTCCACCACATAGTGATGATAATGTAGGATTGTTCTATCGAGAACAAAGTCCAAGTACTACAAATAAGACTGCTATAGAAACTACTACCAACATTCCTTCCTCCTCACCCTCGCTATCATCATCTTCTTCTGCAGCATCTGTATCAGCAACTACCAGAATGAATATGAATAAAAACATGGGGCTAAAAACTGAAAAAGATCCAGAGAACCCTACTACTCTGGGCTCAAATCCGTTTTTCTATCTAAAGTGGAATGATTTTGACAAACAGCTGATCTCTGGATTTTCAAATTTGTTTCATACACAAGAATTTGCGGATGTGACGTTGAGTTGTGAAGGAAAATCCCTGTTAGCTCATAAAGTTGTATTAGCAATGTGTAGCACCTATTTCAGATCCGTTTTACTGGTAAGAAAACATTACATAGTTTAAAGTATTTTGAAGTAGATCAACATAAAAAAAAATCTAATTTTCTGTATTTAGTCTTGTAAATGTTTTTTCTTTTTGAATGAAAAAAATGTTCTCCAAAAAAAAACAAGTCATAAAAATGTACTAAACTTTCCATTTCTATTGTTGGTGAAAGTATCAATGACCTATAAAAATATTATAGTACATGCATAGCTTACGGAGAAAGATAGTCGAAATAATATGATTTTAAGTCTGAGATTTATGCCTCATAATTTTTTTATTTCTAACTACAACCTTTGATTTTTTTGGTTTCTATTTGGATAATCAGGAGAATCCGTGTAAACATCCAGTTGTGATAATTAAAGGGATTACGTACCACGACTTACAAAATATTTTGGAATTTGTATATTTTGGTCAAGGTAAATAAAAGAAAAATCTTAGTTTTTACTACAATTACAAGTTACTGTATTAGTCAATGGAGAATTGTTAAGCGTAAAAGCCTTTACCATATGCTAGTAACATTTTATTTTGTTCATTAGTGAGTGTAGTTAAAAGTGAGATTCCAGATTTCATTCATGCAGCGGAATTTATCGGATTAGATGGAATTTCTACAGACCACTGTAAAGTCAGTTCCAAGTTTGCCAGATCAAAATCCACTCCTTTGGTATGAAACTCTCTTTTTACTTTGTCCGCCATTTTTTATTTTGCATCTTTTAAAACATAAAACATACTTTATTTGCAATGTGCATTGTTTTTGACAAAAACTTTTTGTCAATAAGAACAGTTAAAAAATAATTTCTTTTCAATTCTGTTCTTGTTGTACACAGAGTGGGAGCAACACAAGTTTGGAATCAATTTCTTCAGTACCTCAGCGAAATGTGAGTCCAGGTCAAGATGAATCCATAGGGTCTCGTCTTCCTCTTCCATCTGTGATTGTTCCTCCAAATAGCAATAAGAGTACTAGTAGTGAAAATAGGCATACTCAAAGTCAAAGTCATAGTGATTATACAAGAACCAACTCACCTGCTCAATCAATTGCTCAATATCATGAAAATCCATATAGCCCCAGTAATTCTAATCCTCCATCGGCTTCCTCTGTCTCATCTTCTTGTTCACTATCTCATGATATAACTACGAATACAAATACAAATACAAATCCAAATGTGTCCATTTTACATCATCACTACTCTTCACCACAGCAACATCAACCACAAACACAAACACATCCATCAAATTTAACTGTTCATCATATGAGGAAAAAGAAATATGGGCAATGGACCACCAGTGAAGAACAGCATAATACTTCAAATCCCTTATCGTTATCCACTCAAAGTTCTATATCTCATTCTCCGTCTTCATCACACAGTCCAAATAGTTATAGTCGTCAAAATCAACATCAGCGTTCAGCCCCAGCTCTAATAGACGTTGATCCGTGCCATCAATCAGAATCCAGAATGAGTTTAGATAGTAGTAGTCCTGGTGAATATGAATTATCCATCCTTCCTCGTCCCTCCACATGTTCTCCATATGTTCAGTTGAAATCTCGTACGTCCTTCACAACTCCATCCGGAATGGTAGTGACTTCCACAATGAGACCTCATCAAAATCAACATCAGCACCAGCGCCCTTCATCTAGTGACAATTGGCTACCAGCTGGTCAACTAGTAACTCCTGTCATAACAAATGTTGTAGGATCTTTTTCCTCTCCATCCTCTTCACCATCCATCCTGGAATCAAGAGAAACTGGAGGAGGTAGATCTGGGAGTAGAAGTTTTCGTCCAATCCCTTCATCCGTCTCTGGTGGAGAAAGCTCTATTCAATTTCAAAATGGCCCCATCATACCAAATTTACAGCATCATGCCGCCACATCCATGTGTTCTTCTTCTCTTTCCCCTTCAGCACACCCGTCTTCAGCTTCCTTTTCAACTGGGTTTTCAACGGTGCCGGCCAAGAAACGTTTTAGTCACCTGAGTCATACTAGTACTAGTACTAGTAAATATCCTCATCTTCCTCGTCCCCATCCACACCAACATCCGGATATTGCATTTAGTACGAGTAGTCATGAAAACAGTCTTGTAGATTCCGGTAGTCATCATAGTCGTCATGACATTGCCAAGTTGGTTGCAGCAAGTTCACCTTTTACTCCGTCTTCTTCCACCGGTAGTGTCAATCCGATGGCAGTGGTCATGACAACCTCAAGTTCCAATCCAGCATCAGACACTGTACTAAGACCTGTAACCAAGTATAAAAATCAAAGACATTCTCAAGTTCCACAGTCTGCTCGCTACAGCACTGCGGAAGTTGATAGAATGGTGGATTCTGTAACTAATCATCTCGGTCCCTTCGTACCTTGTTCCATTTGTGATAAATTAGTGAAAAGAGAACGACTGAGAGCACACATTCATGAATGTCACCTGGTGTCGGGAGAAAAGATTATTTGTCCCTTTTGTGGTGTCGGTAAGTTTTTCATAAAAAATATAAAGTATTCTATATTTCATGTTTAATATACTGTTCATTTTATGTTGTTGTAGTTGGAAACAGTTTATGATTCAACTGCCTTTGTTTTTTTGTTTCTAGGACTGAAATCAAAAGGAAGCTATCGAGTCCATGTTTGGAGACACAGGTAACTAACCTTACATGCAAATGAATTTTAAAGTGTATTGTTGAACACTTCAATTTTCTGAACATTAAATATTATATCATTTTCTTTATTAGGCGAGGAGTACTTTCAAAAGGTCTAAAGAACAAGAAATCTTTGATGCTAACACGAGCAATCCAAAGGAATATCAATAGTTGACCAGGAAAAAATACAAATCACCAAGAGTGTTGAAAAACAGAGACTGGAAACTGGAACTGTGCCTTTGTCTTTGTTTGTGGCAGCTTCTTCATTCCTTCCAAAAATCCAAAAAGAATGATTGCAAACAGATCGACAGATCTAAAATCTAAACAGGTATAATGTATAGTGATCAAAACGGATCTGGAATCTGGAATCTGGATTCATGTAATATTATATTATGTGCTTGCATTTCCTATCTTGTGTGAACGTACATTGTAAATACTAAATACTTGTACGTAATACGTAGGCTCACGTATGTATTATGTATGTACTTAATACTTAATCAAGGAGCAATGGAGAAATATTTCTGATTTCTCAACGATTATTAATCAGGGATCTTCAACCTTCAATCTTCAGAATTGTGATTTTTTTTAAATACATAAATGAGCTTAATTATTCTGTGTTGCAATAGCTTTGCCCCTTTGATTTTCTGATTCTTTCATAATTAAGAATTTGATATCCATATATTTACCTTCCAACTACCGACATTCCAACTGTAAACTGTATAGTGCTGGACTATATAAATAGTCAAAATAATAAACTGTGTTCTCTGTTCTTGTGATTTAAAATTTTAAAGTGAGTGGGATCAATGACTGTGAATTGTGATTTGTGAATTATGAGTTTGAAGTTTGGAGAAATGAGTTGGAATTTTCAGTTCATCTCAGGAGAAAAGTCGATTTGTACATATCTACATAGAAGAAGTATAAATTTTCTATTGAAGCATTTGTACCGTGTTCTTTGAACTCTGTACTATGTACTATGGATTACATATAGTTGATAGATACATAAAATATTACATGATGTATATTATGCAATAAGCATAGCCTTGGAAACGACTTGCTTGGCTTTTGTATTTTGAGGTTCTTGTCAATTGTCAATACTCTGTGAGAATTACGATTTCAGTTTCTCCTTGTAGCTTTTGTAGTCGTAGTCTATCGATTATCGATACTACTTAATGTTTAATACATATATTGTCAGCATGCTCACCAGTTGGTATTGATGTAGGTAAATAAAATGAGACGAGATGTTCAATAAGGTAGACAGTAGACTTAGGATTTAGGATAAAAACATAAAACAACATCATGTAAGTGAGGCTTTTTATTTCAGACCTGTGGTTTTTGAAATAAGAAATTCACAAAATTATTTTGAGATTTGGAGGTGAAACT
>JAQGBH010006481.1:0-12436 GCA_034698265.1 Sminthurinus aureus | reverse complement strand
GAAGAACATACGGCGTAGTTTCTATAAAAAAGACCTCGTCATCTTGGGATTTTCCTGCAGCTTTAAGAATCCTAATAAAAAAAGAGAGAGCTTGATGAATATTTTTATCCAAAAATCCCTTGAGTGGAAATATGTGGTAACAGTTGATTAGTTATTAGTTGTACAATTTGGCATAAAGATATATTCCTATTATAATATGGAGATACATATCTCGACAAAAAATGTTTTACGCGGTCATACTAAAAGCAGTGGGGAGAATAGCGCATAGCTTTTTAAAAGAGGTCTCCGGGCGGTTACAAGTAAAAATTGAAGTATAGCCAGTGTTACCTTTCCCGTGTTTTACAATTAAATGTTTCGACAGCTTCATCTCCGATTGTTTCTCTCATTCTGAAATAGTTTTAGCCCCTAATTATAACATTATATAATAGACCAACGAGTTCTTGCTACACAACATTATGAGATTGAAATTATAAAAATTGTCGTATTTTTGAAACGCGGTGAATAATCTTAAAGAATGTGCTTTGCGTTCCAATTGCATATTCTTCAACATTATGCTCCGTATTTCTAAAATACAATCATTTTTATGATTTCATACACATTTTAAATAATAATCACTGTTCTGAATTTTGCTGTCGTAAGAAAACGGTGAAATGTTGCTTGAAAGTTATGTGAAACATTATGGTTTTTTAATATATTAACTAAACCGTACCTCTGAAATCCTGAAAAAGTTTGCATTTCTCCAATGACATCTGATAAAGATACTACTCGTTTACTGAAGAATGTGTTTTCAAACCTATTTACATAGAGGAAACGCTTGTCTCAAAAATTTAAAATTACATATCCGACGTACATAAACATTTTGTAAAAACCCATAAAAAGCTACATTTTGGGCTCTTATACCGTGTGAAATCACCATAAGGAATCACAATGTCCTTGTAATAGTTGAAAACGTGTTGGACAATTTGAGGAGGCCAGAAGTCCTTTAGTCCAGTAAGTACTCGCTGTTAAAGTCCAAAGATTCGGGGGATTAACGTTTAGATATTTTAGTTGAAATTTAAGGGCAAACAAAAACACAAAAACTTAATTTACCTCAGAATAAATTGCATTAATTTCTTCATTCTTATTTGGGTCACATTCAAGGTGCAAATGGGAATAGGAATAACCATACAAAGCCATAACTCCTTGAGGACAAAGTACTCTTGACCCTTCCTACAAACACGTGTCAGAGCATTAGGTGTGTCTCATTTTGTATCTTTACAAACACAAAATCTCCTAGAGTCCATAAAGAGTTTGTTTTATCTTTTACTAGAATTTATGAAGACTGGAAGGAGGTGAAAGGAAAATGTACCTGAAAAAATGTAGGCAAATCAAACCAGTGAGCAGCCGTTGCAGCAGTTATCAATTGAACACTTCCATCGTCTACTGGGATCGTTTCTGCTGGTGAAAGACTACAGAAACATGTAATACGACATAAGGACTTAATATGTAAAACGAGTAATGAAGTTGTGTATAAAATATTATATTGTGCTATATTCATGGTTTGTAACTGGTAACTAAAGACTGAATTTCATGCACAACTGATTCTTACTCAAAAGTGATATTTTTGAATTTGTTATGTTCCTTGGCCTGAGCAATCTGATTGGGTGAAACATCCGTCGCCAAAACTCTTTTAAAATGGTCTGCAAATTTGAATGTGTTTTGCCCGGAACCACAACCCACATCCACAACAAGATTCAATTCACCATCATACTAGATAGCAAATAAAACCAAAACAATGTAACACCGCACGCTTCTTATAAATCCTTATAAATTGCTGTGCGTTTCTTTGTACAACAAGATTTAATGATAAAAGGAAGCTATTTTTGAAACGAGTTATTCGCTTGTAATGTTTTTGCGTTGATATTACCTTTTCTCGTAAGAAATTTACAACTTTTTCTATTAATTCAGGTGGTGGCGATATTCTAAATTTTTGATACAGTTCTGAATGTTTTTTCTCCTCAAAATGTCGATTGGCCATTATTATTTTTATTAAGTAAACACGCTCTTCAAGTGTACAGCTCGAATGTTCATTTTCTGGCTGAAGTTGCATTTTATAAATAAAATCTAAACTTATAAAAAACAAGTAAAACTACAGACTACATATTGATTTAGAAACTAGGAAGAATGGACAAAGAGAAGGAAATTGGCACGCGTATCAATAGAATACGATATGATGCATCATGCATGTGTTTGTCTATTCCAAACAGCTGGATTGTCCAACTTTTTAATACGTGCATATTAGTTAATTATTTAGCGTTGTTCCGTGTTCATGGCCTTGGATGTCTTGGCAAGATGTGGAATGGAAGAGAAATGTTTGTACTATTCTGGATTCTGCTTATTCGTTGAAAACAGAAATCAAAGAGTGGGGTGTGAATGGGTTGGATGTAATTGTGATAGGTAATGATCATAATGTTCTACAAAGTTCTCTGTTCTACAATAACAATACAGTAAATAAAATGGCTTTATCCTCCTGTATTCACCCCAGCCTACCAATCCATTACAAATAGATATTTCACGTGCAATTTAGTGACAAAATCACCGAGTTTATTTGCTAGAGAGTTTTGTCATAATGTCTTGCACACTTTCATTAAAACTGTACATAATAACAAAGAATAATTTCTTCCTCTTACTCAACGAACTCGCGGTATTTTTTGTCACTCTCCGCTGTTTGTCGTAATTCGTAATCATCAGAAATTCAAAGAGAAAATGGCAATTTATATTTTTTTATTTTGAGGAATTTGGGGATAAATTGTGCATTGTAAAGTACACGGCCTTTCACCATACAATTTCTAAAAAAATATTCGTAAGCTAATGATTTTTACAAACATGAACATTTGAAACAACAACATTGGACAAGAACCAGGAAACAGAATCAAATGTATAGAAGAAAAAGAAAGTGTAGACAAAATATTACTCTATGATTTTTAGTTACAGAAATTTCATTGATTTATTTTTTCATCATATTTTGGACTCTTGAATATTTTTTTGAATGTCCCGGGCCAACTTTGAACTGACATTTGAAAAGAGATCAATCGCCCTCTTCTGTATAATTTCTTCCGCTTGACCTAAGGAACGCGCAATATTTTTTGCCAGTCTTTTCTTTTCATCCTCTTTCATCACATTTTCATAGAGCATCCGCGGTTGACCGAAATTGTCATCATGACTCGTGTCGTAATAGTCCAATGGGCTTTCGAAATATTGACCTTCTGTCTTGGCCCCTGAAGGTTCTACTTTTGGCCCATTGAAACTATTTGGGGCGTAAGTGGGCTGACCTCCTTGATTCGTGGGGTCATAGTTCATTCGACAGCCTTTAAAATATGTTTTAAACCCACCAGAATCGGATTTAGAATCGGAGCTCTCAACACCCTTGGGTTGATTTACCGGAATCATGGATTTGTTTCCACCCAGTCGATAAAGTTGGGCGTCATGATATGCAAAAATCCGCCCGTGAAATACTTTGTCTTCCAAAGCGGCTTCGATTCCTGGTGGAAGGTTACCCGGGTTAAAAGCGCTTTGTTCCACCTCGTTAAAATGGTTGTCAGGGTTACGGTTGACTACAATTTGACCCATTTCAATCCGCGGGAACATGGTGTGTGGCCAAACTTTGGTGAGGTCAAAGGCGCTCCAACCAGTTTTCTGAAATTTCCACACCAAAGTTTGTAAATTGTGAAACAAATGGAAAATAAAAATTAAAAATGTGGTATAAATCAAAATGGGCGGGAAAAGGCTGTTTGATAATTTCAAAACCTGTGTATATTTGGCAGGTCCATCTTTATCCATAATTTGGACGTACCAGGTCCAAGACGGATTTTCTCCAGCTTCGATTGCATTGTAAAGGTATCTGAATTTCAACGGTAGAGTGAAATAAGGTTGTTCTTGTTTTACATTTTTTTGAGATAAAGTTATCGCATACCAAAAGTCTTGATCAACTTTATTACCTGGTGGCAAAATCCGGATCCTTCTTTTTGTACACGCTTCCTTTGTCGGGAAACAAAAATTTGATGCCTTGATTTGGGCTAAATTCAAACCTTGCATAGTGATACTCGCCATTTTCATCGACAAGGCGGAAAATGTTGACAGGGAAGAAGGCAACGTTTTGAACGACGAGTGGAAGCCCATTATCGGATAAATTCAAGATTGTTCTATGAATCAGCTCTGGGCGATTGACAATGTAGTCCCAATTGGTGCTTGGATCCCTGTATCCAACACTGGTCACAGGAGGAATAAATGAAGACAAATGTTGATTGGGGAAATTAAAAGCATCTCTGAAGGTGAACACGGGACTGTTTATACATACGGCGTCATAATTCCCTTCCTCCGTGTACATTTTAATGGACATGGCCCAGAAAAATGTTCGCCCAATTTCAGCCTCAAACGGATTATCGGAAAAGGCAAAGCGAACGAAAATTGGTGTTTTCTTTCCCAGGTCTTGGAACAAACTTGCTTTGCTTAGTTTTGAAATAGCCGGATTGGTACATTGAAAATAGCCGTAGGCGCCCGTTCCCTTTGCATGGACATATCTCGCCCGGATTTCTTTTCTTGCAAAGTTTTGAAGGAGCCCGATGCATTCTGTGTCCTGGATAAGTGGAGGTCCCCGAGGTCCGCAGGTCAAGGTCGCCGTCAAACTTTTGTAGGGAATCCCATCGGATGATCGACCAATCCCCGGGGTTTTCTTTGAATTTTAAAGGATTAGAAACAACTCGTGAAAAATTGATTTTAAAAATGGTGGATTGAAATTAAAAATACTGGCAAAAAATACAGTTGCAGATTTTGGTTACTTGGTCTTTCTTATAATTTGGGAGTTGCGCCGATGCTTCGTCCTTGTATTCCTCAAGCGGTTTCTGCGCAGATTCCGCCATTTTTGTTGTCGTTATGGTTTTATGGTTATCAATTATCACTGATAATAAAAATGGCAAAGTTTACTCAGAAAACTAACAAGACTTACAAGGCTTTCGTCAGTTTATCCAAAGAGACTAAATTAGGCGCTTGCTCATCACAAACTAGAAACTCTCTTAAACTGCACAAGAAATCAAGCTACAGAATCAAGCATATGAAATAATAAAAACCATAAATATTGATTACGAAAATAATACGAGCTAAAATGTTGGTTGAAATTGTACAACATTTTTCGTTTCGGCCATTGGATTTGGCAATTCAAACGCTGTTGAAATGTTATTGGAAGCAATTGCATCCATTTAAGTGTGAATTGCACATAGTAAATTCCTGTCTAAAGGACTGTAGAGCTAACGATGGATTGAATATTCATGGTCCATTTTATTTGTGTATTGAGTTTTTACCATTTCGTAATTTTCCTGCTAATTTCTGTCAAAGACAAAGAACTTAGAAAACTATATGAACTTAAGTTCACTGTTGAGTGCAAATCAAAATCAAAGTCTGTCGTTTTTTAAAGAGTGTAGAAAGTGAAACAAAATATTATTGCATTTTGTCGTAAATTGTAAATTGTAGTTGGAAACCAATTCAAAGAAAAGAAACAACATTTTGTGGTAAATTGTGAACTGCACGGCCTTTCCCTTCTGTCCCAGTCTAAAATAGTATTTGTGAGCTAATAATTTTTGGAATATGATTGGATAAGAATCAGAATAAAAAATGGATATGAGCAAGAGAAAATGCGGACAAAATGTTATTTATTCTGTGATTTTTCAAGTTAATTTTTAGAATTTATTTTCTAGCTTTTATTTCTCAACTCTGAACCCGTTTATAATGTTAAATGTACAATTTACAAAATACTTTTTGTATCACATGATTTCATCATATTTTGGATTCTTCAATGTTTTTTTGAATATCCCGGGCCAACTTTGAACTGACATTTGAAAAGAGGTCAATCGTCTTCTTTTGTATAATTTCTTCTGCTTGGCTCAATGAACTAGCGATATTTTTAGCCAGTCTCTTTTTTTCATCCTCTTTCATCACATTTTCATAGAGCATCCGCGGTTGACCAAAATTGTCATCATGGCTGGTGTCGTAATAGTCTAGTGGGCTTTCGAAATACTGACCTTCTGTCTTTGCCGCTGAAGGGTCTAAACTGGGCCCGTTGAAACTATTTGGGGCGTAAGTGGGTTGACCTCCCTGATTCGTCGGGTCGTAGTTCATTCGACATCCTTTGAAATATGTTTTAAACCCATCGAAGCCCTCGACGCCCTTGGGCTGATTCACTGGAATCATGGATTTATTTCCACCCAGTCGATAAAGTTGGGCGTCTTGATATGCAAAAATTCGCCCGTGCAAAAGTTTGTCCTCAAGCGGGGCTTCGATTCCCGGTGGAAGGTTACCCGGGTTGAAAGCACTTTGTTCAGTCTCATTGAAATGGTTGTCAGGGTTACGATTAAGCACAATCTGACCGACCAAGATACGCGGGAACAAGTTTTGGGGCCAAACTTTGGTCACGTCGAAGGGACTCCAACCAGTTTTCTGAAAGTTTGAAAAGTAGACTGTAAAATTTTGACTTTTGGAACAAGGTCCAAGTTTTAAATGGAAGTGGAATAAAAAATGGCGGAAAATGTGCAGCATAAAATCAAGAGCTTCTCAAAAACCTGTGTATATTTGGCAGGTCCATCTTTATCCATAATTTGGACGTACCAGGTCCAAGACGGATACTTTTCCGCTTCTATGTCATTGTAAAGGGATCTAAATTTCAAAACATATGTATAGTTTAAAATATGACGACAGTGGCCATCTTGAATTTTGTATCTATTTTTCCCGTGGAAAAAGTTCTAAAAATGTGTTACCTCGTTGCAAACTTGGCATCACTCTTTTTAAACTCGTTTGCTTGTTCCCCCGTTAAATATTTGAGGCCTTGGTTCGTGCTGAATTCAAATTTTGCATAGTGATATTCGCCATTTTGATCCACAAGGCGGAAGACATTGACAGGGAAGTAAGTCGTGTTTTGAACTTTGAACGGTTGCCCAGGATCTGAAAAGGTGAACATTGCCGGATGCACGAGTTCTGGTTGATTGACAAAAAAATCCCAAAAGGCGTTTGGGTCAGCGGATTCAATTTTGGTTGCTGGAGGAGGAAACTGAGCCAAATGTTGATTAGGGAAATTAAATGAGTCTCTGTTGTTGAATATTGGATTGTTAATATTTAAAAGGTCATAATTTCCCTCGTCCGTATAAATTTTGATGGACTGAGTCCAGAAGAATCGTCGCCCGTGTTCAGGTTCACCGTCAACGTCCCCAAATCCGAAGCGGATAAAAATTGGCGTTTTTTTTCCCAGGTCTTGGAACAAACTTCCTTTGCTCAGTTTTGAAATAGCCGGATTGGTACATTGAAAATAGCCGTAGGCGCCAGTCCCGTTTGCGTGGACGATTCTCGCCGGGCGATTTTTCCTCGCAAAGTTTTGTAGTAGACCTATACATTCAGTGTCCTGGAGGAGAGGAGGGCCGCGAGGACCACAGGTCAAGGTCGAGGTCAAACTTTTGTAGGGAATTCCATCCGATGCGCGACCAATCACACGAGTTTTCTGCCCAAGTCAATTCACCGTGAATTGTGATTGGAATTAAAATGGTTTAAATTTTTTTGAAAAATGCAGACAAAGTTCAACGTTTCAGTCTTTGTAATCAACAAAGAATAAAAAATATGCAAAACACTACCTGCTCTTTTGATGTTTTATAATTTTCAAGTTGATCCGCTGCGTTGTCGTCGTATTCAGGCAGTTTTGGCTGTTCCAGCCTAAAGTCGGTCATTTTTACACCCTTTTCCTTGAAATAAAATGTCTTGTTCTAAAAAACAGTCAATAAGTACTCAAACAATTTCGAGTATGATTTCTCCAATTAATTTCAAATCTAGATAAGACGATGCTAAAACCAGTGGATTTAGCATTAAAAATCAGAACTAGACATTAGAAAAAGTTGGTTTTACAGAGTACAGAGTTTTAAACCATCAGGGATAAAAAATAACACGTTTTCCTCATTACAAAAATTCTGAAACTAAAATCACCTGAGTTCTAGACGTTATTCAGCGTAATGTCGACCATTGACCACTGACCACTGACTATTGACTATTGACCTTTGAGTACTGGCAATCGGCGCTGGATGAGTTTGGAGTTTTGGATGAGAGGTTTGTCATTTTGCAATTTTATTTAGCTTGAAATTTCTTATTCATTTCCCAACTCCTCTCATTTTACATGCATTCAATGAATTAACATGTCACTTTGTTTCAATGTATCTGTAAACATTTTTTGTACTTGATTAATCACTCCTGTGAATTTCATTCCAATCGCTCAGTGTCCAGTGTTCAGCGTTGCAGTTCACGGAAGTTGAAAATCCAAACTCCAAACTCCAAACTCACTCTTTTTTGACAAATTTTTCCTTCTCCATTCTGCCAAACTCGTGATTCAGAATTGAGAATTGAGAATTTACAAGTATTTTATTCAACCAAAGTCCAAAGTGGAAGGGAGAAAATATCCACGTTGATCGATATTGAATTGCGGAGTTACAGAGAAATTAAGAAAAATAAACCGCATTATATTTTGTCGTGGATGTGGAAACTGGAAACTGGAAACTGGAAACTGGCCAAGTTGAAAAATACTCAGTAAACACATTTCACATGTTTTTCATAATTTCTGCAGTTCATATGCATATTTCATATTTCATAGTGCAAAAAGTATTTTGTTGGCTGAAATTTGTCCGTAAAAGTAGAATGGAGAATGTGGAATGTATGTGAGTGCATTGCCCATTGTTTTTACTCTTACCCAGAATTCTACACACTACACTCTACAGAGCAGAGTTGCGAATATGTACAGCAATAGAATTTACTATTTACTATTTACATTCATAAAGGAATGCAATTCTATCCCATTTCATGTACCTTGTGCATGGGAGTTTATTACACAGACAGACAGAGAGAGTGAGAGGGAGAGAGAGAAATGAGACCTTGAACCTGAATTTATACATCTATAAACCACACAACACACAACACACATCGATGCAGAACCCAGAACCTCACACACATTTTTACATAGCCGCAGCTGCAGAGTACAGACTACAGTGTAGAATGAAGAATGTAATGGTAATTTCCTTTGTCTGGGTTTGTATTTACAATTTACAATTCACAAGTCTGAATCTGCAATCTGCACTCTTGTGAATTGTGAACAGAGAACAGACGAGAGACGATGGAAATATATATGCATGTATTTTGTACCTGTTTTCCCATGTTAAATTCACCGTATGTCATATCAAGTCACAGTTTGTAGTTTGTTATAATATTGTAGGTACTCTGACTCGTCGCTCATTCATATTCTCACAAAACACACTACACAACTCACGATTCACCTCGCATCCGCATCCACAATTCAAGTCAAGTCAAGTCAACTTGTATCTACTCTTTTCTTCTTTTTTGTACCTGTCAGAACACACAAACTACAAACTACAAACTTGGATTTCTGCATTCTCTTGTCTGTCTGTTCTATTGTGGATTGTGGATTGTGGATTTTGTTGTGTACTCGGCAGTTTCATTTAGAGGCGGACGAGAGCGGCAAGTTGAGTTTGAGGGTGACGCTATTGTCAAAGAATTCGCAATTCAATATTGAACATTGAGAATATTAATATTAATATTTGAATCCAAATTAGCTTCCAGTTTTGAATTTTGTGCTTCAAGTTGAAAATATTGTGATCATGTCTGTACTTTTGGAAGCCGCTGATGTTGTACGTAAAAAAATCTGAATAAAGCACCATTTTTTGTAAAACAAAGAAAAGTGTAAAAAATTGTGATTTTTATTTGCGTTTAATTTAATTTAAAGGAACTCCCATACTCTGGAGATTTGAGTTTAGGCGCCGCAACTGACGCCTATAAAATCACTTTGACTGGACAAGTTTCCGCTGAGCCGACCCAGTAAATAACAAATAAATCCAAATTTTAAATACATGTGAATTTTTAAAACTGAGTGATTTTTGTGATTTTTGAATTTTTTTAAAACGAGGATTTTTGCAATTTAATATTTCCAGGTTTGCCATCAACGTTTTTGCGGGGGAAGAACTTTTGTTCCATGCAAATCCTCGATGGACTGAGGGACGGATCGTTTATAATGACTGCAGTGCTGATGAAGGGTGGGGCGAGGAGGAGGAGTCACCACTTCCTGAATCATTAGAACCAGAAACTGCTTTTACAGTGGTTGTTACCGTTTCCGGCGAGGAATACTCGGTAAGCGATAAGTTTGCGAATTTTCGAATTTGTGAATTTCTTTATCTTTTATGGGACAAGAATGCAAAATATTTGAATATTTGGAGAAAATCTGGAAAAGATGATTTAAAAATTTATGGGTTGTTTTTTGTTTAGGTGCAAGTTAATGGTGAGGCTGCGGGTGTTTTTAAGCAGAGGATTCCAGTAGAAAGCGTTGAGCGACGAGTGACCGTTGACAAAGTGGATGAGAATGACATCACCGTCTCTGCCGTCAAAGTGGAAACTCAGTGATGAATATTTGTTGTTTAATTTATAATCATTTAAATTTTTAAATGCTAAATTATTATTCTAAAATATTTTAACTTCAACTTTTGACCGAATTAAAATGGAATTATTAAAAAGAATAAAAGATGTAAATTTTGGATTTTTTGGATTTTATTTGAAAAATAAAACGCGGTGAAAGTAACAATTAATTCATTTTAGTGTTAATTTAGTTCAATTTAATTTATTTTATCTAGGTTAGTTTAAATTAAGTCGTCTCCCGCCCAAATTCCTAGTCCATCTTGCAAGAAATCCTTGAAAAATCCTTGGCACCAGCCTCCTCCCATCCCTTTCCCTCCCGGGTCTCAGTCTTCCCATGAACGAGCGTAGTCTTGGCGGGATAACAAAATTATAGTCTTGCCAATTATCACAGGATACGCTCGGCTCCTCCCCTAAATTATGCTCAGGTCCACTGGAGCAAGACTCGCCATCCAGGACCCGAACCACTCGATCATTCAAAAGAATATTCACATCTTTTGCCAGTAGGAAATCAATGTTGTTGAATTGTCTAAATTTGACTCGGCATGTTTCCTTGGGTCCTTGCATTTCACTGGCTAGCCGAGCGACATCTTGCGGGTGAGATAGCCAATCGTTATCGGCGTAAAAAAGGACTTGAGGGGCGCGAATATTCGAAAGGTTGTATGCGCGAGGTGTGGGTTGATCATAATCTAGGGCATTTTGAGCCATGCCGTTGTCATATTGTTGAAATTCACCACTGTTTAAAATTTGAGCGTAGTGTACAATCGTTTTGATTGAAGCACCCGATGGAAAAAGTGTCTCGAGGAGTTCGTAATGCTGTTGGTCCGACTGGCAAAAATCGAAGCCAGTCATGGTGAACAGGAGCAGCTTACACCTGTAAAATATTAAAAGTCACGGCAAATATTTGTATTTTGAAAAGTGAGCGCCAATTTTTGAAAATAAAAATGCTCTTTTAAGATTTAAAATTTTTGACTGACCATCGACGTCTTTCACCATTTTTGCAAAATGTTCGGACTAGTTCATCGGACAAGAAGCTGTAGCGTGGCCAAAACTCAAGACGAGTGAACAAACTTCGCGCCAAATCCCCAAGCTCACTTTTTGGAAGGTGATTAAGAAGATAGGCCATCGCTCGAATCAACGGTGTTCTCACATTGTTCATGTACGCCATCTATGAGAATTATATGAAAATAAATCTCTTAATTTTTGGATTCTCTTTGAGAATTTGAACGGGAAATTTAAAATTGTTACTGATTTTTATGTTTTTTCGTTTTCTACTTTCTACTTACGGGTGCCAAACTGACAGACATGTTGATTTTATCATTGTATTCCGGTCGTTCTGAAAGCATCACGTACAAAGCAGTTGAGCCCATCTGAAAAATACAGAAAAGTTTAGAATTTTCGAATTTTACAACCATTTTCAAAAATTTCATCTCGAGCTGTTTTTAAGAAGACCAAAAGCAAAAACTCACGGAATGTCCAATGTAATTCAGTTTTGATCGATTCGTCGTCATTAAAATGAAGTCGACGACGACGGGAGTATCAGAAATTCCAATATCATGGAAACTATAGAAAAATTCAGGGATTGTTTAAAAATTTATCAAATTCCAAAATCTGTGTTTTTAATGTTGGTTTGAGTTTTGAGTACCTGAAATTCCAGAAATCGTCCGCTTCTGTACTTTTTGTAGCATGTTCTCGCGAGTAAAATGAACCTTAAATTGGAGAAAAGAACAAAAGGTTAAAATTGTTTGATTTATTCAAATTTTTTAAGCACTCATCAGTAAAAAAAAGCGCCAAAAATGACGAATTTTGAATTTCACACGTTTTTAGGAAGCGAAGCTGAGTATTGTTTTCCTTCGATACGGCTGGATGTCTGTGCACATTAAGGTAATGTGAGACAACAAAACTAGCGCCACCTAGCGGGAAAATTTTAAACTAGTCAGCGCCCTCTAGCGGGAAAATT
>JAQGBH010006480.1:0-12437 GCA_034698265.1 Sminthurinus aureus | reverse complement strand
GATCTAACTATAAAAACTTTTTTGATCTATCTTTTTCCATGTCATGTACATATGTGTTAATATGTAAGTAAGTACACCGTTCACAAAGTTCACCACTAGATGCTGTAAATACGAAATAGGCTCATTGCAAAGCATATTATTTATTATTATAAATTCTTACATAAATAAGTACTTAAATAACTATTTATAATAATTAAGTCATTATGAAGTGCCAAAATAGTATAGCTCTCTCATTATTAGTCATAGTGATTGTAGTGGGATCCAATACAGCCTTAGGTCAAAGTTCAAATGCATCTTGCGTGGCCAAAAAAACTTGTGGAGAATGTATCCGAAGCCCGGATTGTGTATGGTGTGCTCAACCCGTAAGTTTGTTTGTTTTATAGTTTAATTATTTTCTTACCTATATCTTATTACATTTAATAAATGTCATTTATATATTTTAGTTATATGCCCATATTCCATTATGTACAAGATATATTACGACCGTAATGATATATGGGTACATTTTTTGTAACCAAAATGATACTACTTTAATTAATGCTTATGTATATACATACATGTTGTAACATTATTTATTAAATTAACATTTTGAATTCTTGTGTATTTTGTTATAGGTTTATGAAAGAAGTGATAGAAGTCCACTTCCAAGGTGTAACACGGCAACAAAACATCAAGCTCTTCCACTAGAGCTTCGATGTAGTAATGAATTTCTGATCAATCCAAATCATCAATACCAAACTATTAGGTAAATGATACATGATATGTATACATACATACTTACATACATACATGTTTAATTCATTTTGTGGTTTGTATTTCTAGTAGTCACTTTTAGATCATAACAACAACTATAGACATTAGACATAGTATAGTATTCATTCATTACGTAGGATTAAAAAGTATTATACATAATGTGATGCTTATTGTATTTGTGAATCAACTTTAGAGACGAGTCAATCTCCAGAGGAAGTATTCAAAAAGCTGCTGTACAAATTCGCCCTCAGCATGTATCTCTTCGTATGCGAGTCGGTAAACCCTATGACATTCAAATGGAATATGCACAAGCTGAAGATTACCCTGTAGACTTGTATTATTTGATGGATCTGTCTAAAAGTATGGAAGACGACAAGGTATTTTGAACATATCTAAAGCAGTCTATAATGCTTCAATACACATATATATGAATATTGATTCAAGCAAGACAATAGATAATAGATGTACGTATGTTATGACCTTTGAAAATTTAGTACAATTTTTCAGCAGTAAATCCGTAAATTATTGTTTCGTTTTTCTTTTCAATGTAGGAACAATTATCCAATTTGGGGGATACATTAGCCAATGTCATGAGAAAACTTACATCAAATTTCCGCCTTGGTTTTGGTTCATTTGTGGATAAAACTGTTATGCCGTTCGTCTCAACTGTTGAGAAAAAGTAAATGAAGGGTTTGCTTGTCATTAGGAACTACATACTTACTTACAAGTAGTACTACATATGTACTACTTGTTTTCCTCTTTCAATTTATTTAAAAATTTATCTTATTTATTGACTATAACTTTTGTTTAAAAACTAGAGGAAAAGAAACGTTGTCGCCACCGTATACGTCATATTAATTTATTTTGGATCCAGTTGACTTAAAAGTATAGAGTATCCCAGTATTTTGTTAATTTAAACTTTAAAATTTAATATACAGTTTTCTATTTCAGTATCGTTATATCTAATATATTGAACTGATAGCTGACGTTATCGTTGTTACCCTGCAACTTCCAATTATATCTGAATTTCTAAACAACCATCTCAGAGCACACGTTAAATTTTTAGTTTTTCAAAAAAAAAATTTTTTTTGTCGACCGATATCAGAAGGAAAGTTTACTCAAAATATCCGTTAGGTATATAATAATAATATCATATCCTTACAACATACCAAAATATCGAAGACGGTGACAATGATATTTTATGGATATTCTATTCTATTATTTAAAACCCATTATTTTTTGTTTTGCAAATTTTTTATCCATAAAAGTCTTACCGGTGTACACTTTTATGTACTATTACAGACAAAATTAGAAAATCACCTTATAAATGGAGTATACTATACATTTTAATATGACTTTTAGGAACAATTTTTTGTGTTAAAATGACAACATTATATTATTTTTACGCTCAATTTTACTATATTATACTTAATGATCGAAACAATCAGAATTCGAGAGCCTTGTGATGGCTGTGTGCCGCCTTATGGTTTCCGCAACCACCTTATCTTATCAAGTGATACTTCCAACTTTTCTGTAAGTTCCTTAGTCCCACTAACAATTTTTTTGATGATGCGGTATTATTTTTTTACATACCAAGTATAGAATGTGATAGGCATATATATACATATTATTTTATAATATTATTATTAGATATTATTCTAGCTATTGTTTCGTTTCGTTTTTATTTTATTTTCCACAAGTAAAAAGTACATAAAGATGTATAACTTTTTGTTGAAGTTAGGTATTTTATCAGGATAACCTCAAGTCAGGATTTCTTTTGTAATACAAAATGAAATACAAAGGATATTTTAGCTGATAATTTGCAGAAAAATGTTATTCATTTCCCCTGAAATATTTATTATGATTTTGTAGAAAAAACAAAAATGAACTTACACTTTGTAAGTTACAAATCACTTAAAAATCAACATGAATCTTCTTCTTTAGGACTGTCAATGTTTTTAATATTATGTATAGTTACTCGAATGTTTTTTGAATAATAATCTAATTCAGCGTACAAATTGATGAGCTGTAGGGTCATTGTTCTTTTCAATAGAAATTTATACACATACGACTATAACATCAAAATGTTACACGTACGTTATAAATTCGAGTAACTATGCAAAATTTTGCCTGACCACATACGCACTTGAGCACTTCCTTTATATTGTATATATATTTTGTAAATACATTATATATTTTTTTAAATATCCATGGCTGTTTTGTTACCGTGACCGTATACTGTGCACAGTTCTATTTTTTTTTGGACAACACATCAAGTATGCAACATTCGTTTTGTAAGATAACTGTCATGATTTCGGGGTGGCTCGTTTTTTGACGAAAATGATTACATATTTACTTATTTTTGTACAGCACTGCTCTTTCTTTTTTTCTTATACGGATTATGGATTAATCTTTTTGTTTCGTTCAGTTTATTTTTGAATGTATATTTACACATCGATGTTGCTAATTTTTGTTATTTTTAATGGTTGCATCGGATGTATGGTTATGTCTAAAGTATAATATAAATATATATATATATAATTTTTTTTTTTTTTGGTTTTTGGTACATTTTATCTTACTTTTTGATATACACTGTCGCGTATGATTTTTAAATGTACATGATTTTTTTTCATCGTCTTTGTCCTTTTTTGTACAATATATCTTGTGGTGTTGGATAGATATATGTATATACATATGAATACGCACTTTTCTTACAGTATTTTTGTACATATTTTTTAATGCAGCATTTATTTTTGTAGCCTGCAATATTTTTTGCCAATAATTATTGGTGGTGTTTTGTTGTAGTTTTGTTTTTTTGGGAAATTATTATTTTTGACTCCAAAAAATACTAAAACTGCGAAAAAGGTGTACTGTATATTATATAAAAATGTATTTATTTTTTCCTGAGAAGTTTTTTTTGTGAATATGTATCAAACGTACTTGTGTATATTATATATATATATACATTTTTTTTTACAGTTTACAGTAAGTCTTCATAAGAGAATATTGAACAGTCTCTATATATGTATGTAGTTCTTTACGGCTAGTAGAATGAAATTTATTACGAAGTTTTTGAATCACTGTTGATTTACACCTGTTTTACTAAATGTACCGACGATTTCTCAAGTCCTCTATTTGTATGTAGTCCATGATTCGAAATTCGAATGGCGAAATGAAAGTGTTCAATTTGATCGAAAAATGGACACCAGCCAAGTCAAGATGAGAAATACACATTTGATTGTCTTTCGTTTTCCTATCACTGATAGACCGTCAATTTTGCTATTGTACATAAAATATTCATCAGTGTGTAGTGTGTATGTAGCAATTTTATGTCGTGTAAATATATATATTTATATATTTACATATATATATATATATAATGAAAAATATTGACTTTACCTACCCTCAGGGAAGTCTACAACTTTCTCAGTATGCAGTTTAACTTCAAATTCTAGGGATATACTCTTTAAACGATCAAATTTTAATTTTTGGTCTCTTTAAACTAACGTTAACGTCTCATCACTGGTACAACAACTGGTAACCGTTTCAAGTTGAAAACGTTAAAAATAGCGACGATTTTTTTCCTCAATCAAAAACAAAGTTTGTAATACAAATCCAAAGTTTGTATCTATATGTTAAATTGAGTCTCTACTGGTAAATATTAATATTAATATGATTCATTATTTAATTACAAATAAAGTCTAGTAAATCCGTGTCCGGGTTGCGAGGCTCCATATGGTTTTCAGAACGTCATGTCACTGAGTCAAGATACTTCTGGCTTCGCTGTAAGTTCAAGAATCCGATTTTTTCGGATTATAAAAAACCGTCGTGTGTATATATGAAAAACAATTAAGACATGACACTATCCAATTTTTAAACAAACCAACAAACAAAAAACAATCTACTTTAATTGAAATATTGCAGTTGATTTGACACACATGTTTTGTCATTTTAATATGATACGTGTACCTAAAATAATATGTTACTTATATAAAACTGCTTTTTGCATGCCTGTATGTTTTGTAGTAAAGACTAATACCAAAATAGAATATTAACTATTATTAATTTCACTATACAAAAGCTTTACTTACATATATATATGCTTTTGCTTCAAATTGCTTTTGTAGGACACACACACCCCTTCTAAAATTTTATGCTGAAAATTTTTTGCTGCAACTGGCTTTTTGATTTTTGATATACTATTATATATTATTATGTACGTTTTCTGGACAAAACTTCACCTTTGTGCCCTGACGTTTTGTTTTCGTTATATTTATATGCTTTACTAAAGGTTCTCCATCATCATTTTTAACGGAAACCTTCACCTGTTTTACCTTTCCTGCTCATAAATTTGAAAAATATCTATCAAAATAGAGGTACAGAGGTTATGAAAATAATAATAATACTACTACACACATGTGTTTTAAATTTAATTATTTTTACACACAAATAGATTATAAAAACGGGGATTTTGAAGCATAATACTTAATAGGATAACTAAGAATAACTAAGAATTTAATTGAGAAAAAATCAGTATTATATAAATTATCAGGAAAACATTATTTTAATGTATATATAAGCATAGAACGATTGATCAGTAATTTTAATCACTACTAGTTAATAACAGAAAAAGGTTCCAGCTACTTAGATGTAACAAAATAATATCTATTTTCGAATAATACCATTGTTTTTTTTTTTGGTTTTGATTTCCATCTTTTTTTTAAATTCCTTTTTTTAATACATGAACAAACGAGCTAAATAATTTCTATTTCTTACATAGCTAACAAAATGTAAAACATATACTTTTTAGTGTGTAATAGTTATTATATTATTACACAACAACAAAAGTTACAACAATATTTTTAATTTCTTCTAAAAGTTTTACCTGCTAGATTTTCATTATAACGTTTGCATATAATATTATAATGTATTATACCTTTTCATGGGTACATAAAGTACCCATTTTTCATTTTTCATTTTTTTTTTCAAAACAGTTTAAAAGTTTTTGTACAGTTTTTAGAATGAGCTTGTATTTTTTATATACATAAATATTTTAATTATTGTTAAAATTATTAATTATACATGATTTGTTCATTTTACATTTTTGTTTGACTTATATTTTATATGCTTGGGAAACTAAATGTAAATTTATGTACATTATTCGCTCTCATAATGGGGCTATAAAACTTTAGGTTGAAGTACGGAATGCCCGTGTTTCTGGAAATCTCGATGCTCCAGAAGGTGGTTTTGATGCTGTCATGCAAGCAATCGTTTGTGATCAAATCGGTAAAATAGCCATCAACCTATGATCTCTGGTTACAAGCAATAACTTTAAAATCAAATAACATTATAATGATTTATATGAGTCTTTACATTTGTTTATTTTCTTTAAATAGGATGGAGAAGTTTTGCTCGGCGCCTACTCGTATTCTCAACAGATGCTTCATTTCATTACGCTGGTGATGGAAAGGTATAAAGTTGGATACAAAAAATAATACTACTAGCAAGTGTGTGGTTCAACAATAACTCATATTATATTGTAATATATATCCAACACTCTTATAAAATCCGTATCCGATGGCGTGATGGTCGGATTGACGCTAGAGAAATAGTCATTATTCTGGGCTAAGAGAAATGGCCATTACTCGGGCTAAGAGAAATGGCCACTACTCTGGCTAAGAGAAATAGCCACTAATCTGGCTAAGAGAAAAAAAGTCATTACTTTGGCCCAGAGCTGTTTAAGCCATCAGATACGAATTCGAAAAAACCTTTATTTTGCCCGTCATACGACGGGCGTTTTTACTTGTTACCTATAATATGATAGTTAAACTTATTACGTCAAGAGTAAACGTTCATGTTTTCCGAAAATGATTTAACTGTTCTTTAGTTGGGTGGGATAGTAAAACCGAATGATGGTCTCTGTCATATGGACTCCAAAGGAGAGTATACACATTCTACTCTTCAAGATTATCCATCAGTAGCACAAATCAATTCTAAAGTAAAGGAAAAGTCTATTAACATGATCTTTGCAGTCAGTAAGTTGTGTGGTTTCCTTTTATATATATTCATTTTTATACTCTTCTTTCTTTTTTAAACATTAAAAGGTATTCAAAGTAAAGCATATTATATATTATTCAAAAACCTTCTGACGGTGATTTCATTTGACTTTTTTTTTGAACAGCTGCCGATCAAATTGATATTTATAAAAGGCTCAGTGCTCATGTTGAAGGAGCTACATGTGGAACGTTATCTGCCAATTCTTCAAATGTTGTCGAGTTAGTCAAAGAAGAATATCAGAAAATTACTTCATCTATTGAATTGAAAGATACGGCTAGTGGATCTGTTCGTGTATCATACTTTTCTAAATGTCTGGGAGAGACAATGAAAGAAACCAATACTTGTTCTGGACTTAGAGTGGGAACAAAAGTGGAGTAAGTGATGAGTATAGTTGAACATTAAACATTTTAGTTTTGTTAATTAATATGTACAGTTGTGCATTTTATACAAGATGCAAGTAACATATGAAATTATCTTGTCCTGTATATTTTTAGATTTACAGTCAAAGTTGAAGTCACTGAATGTCCAGCAAATCGTGCAGAGTGGAAACAAAAGTTCCAAATTTATCGAGTTGGTATTAATGAAAGTCTTACCGTAGACTTGGAAATGTTGTGCGAGTGTCCTTGTGAAATTCCAGGAAATCCGGTAATTTAGTACTATACTACCCATTGACGTGTTTTTCTTTGATGTTTAAATATGTTTTGATAAACTATGATTTTATACCCATTATTATAGATAATATGTAGATTCAATTTTACGTTATTTCAAATTGTTTAGGGATACATGGAAAGATCTCCACTGTGTAATTTTGTTGGAACAGCAAAGTGTGGAATCTGTGAATGTGACGATTCTCATCATGGACGGAAATGTGAATGTGACGCAGCAACAGGGTCTCAGTTTGATGATGATAGAGGATGCCGAGAAAGTAATACGACTGACATCATTTGTTCTAACCGGTAAGATTTGTTTTACATTTCTCATTAGAGGGACAGCATTTTGTAGTTTTACATAGATTACGCGAAATACGTATGAAGCATATATTTTAAACATGTAGAATAAATTTTCACCTTGATTTTGTATGCTTTTCTTTAGTGGAACGTGTGTTTGCGGTCAGTGTGAATGTCAAAAACGTGACGATTCTTCAGAAGTAAATATATTAATACTATAATATTCAGTATTCTATAAAGATGTTTTGATATATAAGAATAAAATTGAAACGAAAAATTGTAATGTAATATTGTATTTTAATCTGAAATGAATAATTTGTATCCTTTTATAGAAAATAGAAGGTGCCTATTGTCAATGTGACAATTTTAGCTGTGAACGAGAAAATGGAGAACTTTGTTCTGGATCTCATGGAACATGTGAATGTGGTCAATGTCTTTGTGCTCCTGGATGGTCTGGAAGTGCATGTCAGTGTGCAACAGACAAAGTATGTGTATAGTTTCTTGTAGAAGGTTTAAAGCATTATGATACGTCTTAGTTTCTCAGTAACTTGTATTAACAAAACTCATCAGAGTTCTGCTGAAAATTGCTCATGCGAATCTAACAATATATTGATACTTTTTTTTGGTGTGTTTAGTCTACTTGTATAGAGCCTGGACGGTCAGATTTTGATATTTGTAGCAACAAGGGTGAATGTCAATGTGGACGATGTGTTTGTACGGAAACGGAAACGGAAAGATATTCTGGACGATTTTGTGAAAAGTGCCCTGTTCGTAACAAATTTTCATACTTGATATTTTATTTGAAAAGAAGTGGGAATAATAATCAATAATAAACCGAACATAATTTAAAAAAACTAGAATGGTACAAAGTTTAATCTTGTTATTCTTTTGCTATTCTTGAGTAATTTTATGTAAAAATTCTTTTGTGTATTTTAAATAGACTTGTAAAGGACGTTGTGATGAATACAAGGAGTGTGTTCATTGCACAATATTTGACTACCCAGATAGACCAGAGGAATGTCACAAATTCTGTGAATATGTTCCTCCAATTGAGCCAGTAGATGTTGTTAATAATGAAGAAAGTGAAGACGAACACTATTGTCTATTCCAAGATAAAGATGATTGTCGATTTTATTTTGTTTATGGATATGATGCACAAGGAAAATCTTATATCAAAGCACAAAAAACTAAAGACTGTCCACCAGAACCACCAGTATTTTGTAAGTCCAGCAATATTCATTCAATTCATGATTGCAAATTTATTAAAGGTGTACATAATAATTTCATGTTGTAATTTTAAATTTTAAATAACTTTTAAATTTTGGTTTGTTTATTTGTTTCCAGGGATTGTAGCGGGAGTAGTTGGTGCCATTGTTTTGATTGGTCTTCTGTTCCTTCTATTGTGGAAACTTCTTACACATATTCATGATCGACGGGAATATGCTCGATTTGAGAAAGAACGTATGAGTGCTAAATGGGACGCCGTAAGTAGACTATTAATTTATTATATTTATTTGAATGTCCAATGATGATTGTTCAAGTTATTATTAATGAATTCTTGTTCCTAAGAAATCAACTTAATACTTTATCCTTCAATACGAATAAACATTTTTTTACCTTCTGTTTCTTTTAGGGAGAAAATCCTATTTATAAACAAGCTACATCAACATTTAAGAATCCAATGTATTCCGGTAAATAATGAGTACTGTTTAAACAAAAACTTTTACTCTACAAAACTACATAAAAAAAAGTCAAACATCATGCAATCGTCAGCGTCGATCAACAATCCTATATACCCTTTGGGGTTGATATTTGAAGAAATCACTGTTAGTTTTTTTCACGGAATGAAAAATTTCTTACAATGTACATATATAAATTATAGGATTACAAGTACTATAATTTATTTTATAACCAATATACATCATATTCTACGATTGCCAGTACTAGAAAATAACTTCAAAAATACTTACTTATTTATAAATGACTTATATATGTATATTAGCGCGGAAACAATGCATCTAGATGAAAACTCGTTTCTCTTTAACTTGACACGTATTATTATTCTACCAATACTCTCCTGTTATTGTTGTCCTGTTAAAAACTGTTTAAGTTTTAAAAGAAGTATTATCTATACAATAGTTATTATTGTAACACATTGAATACACAAAGAACAAAAGTACTAAACTATGCTATAACTTAAACTAAATAATAAATAAGTTAAAGGTAATAATTCTTTTTGTTTAGTTAAGTCAATTAAATTTAAGATATCATCACACATGAAGTAAATTACTCACATATACATGAGAGTTATTTAAGGTTTTTTTTAGAAAAAAAAAAGTTATATATAATTCTATTTGTTGTTACTAATAATGTTTACTCTCTTTCAACTTATTTTAGATTTGTATATGACTAACAATAATTAATTATTGTTCTTGTCATCACTTTTAAACAACAATGTTTACCATTTACATGCTGTGTAATATATTATTATTGCCACAACAAACCAAAGCCAAATGAAAATATGGTTATCAACAGAGTGTCAAATTGTTTCTATTATAGTAAAATATTTAAGTAATAATAAACCTACTTTTCTTAAAGAAGCCTTCTCGCTTAGCTCATTTCCCTATGCAGTATTTATTTATTTTTGATGGGTATATGTATTTCAATTTTGTTTCTCTCCCACCCTTCGCTGTAATTTGTCTTCCTTAAGGCTACTAATATTTATTAATTTTACGTACGTATATATATACATGAGTGTGTAGCTAACCAGTGTATTATTTGTAATTTGTAATACGATATTGCATTTATTTTATCGACTAAAGAGAAATGATAATGATACAACGACATTATCTATTATTTGTTGATCTATTGTAATGAAGTATATTATATATTATAGTCATTTTAGCAAATTATAATATATTTCAATACGTAATTTTACGTATTAGATGTCAAAGTTAATACGAAGGAATTAAATGTATATAGTGTATATATATTATACATCTATGCATGGCTTACAGTTTCTAAGAACCAAACATCATGATCTTTAGGGTTATATGTATACATATACATATATAATAACTAATAACGTAAAAAATCCCGGTAATTCAAGTCAAAAGCAAAACGTATTTCTTCATTTTTGTTTTTGTAAACGAACAAAGAGTAAGTATACAATAAACTGCCATTAGAAATTCTTATTGTACTAATTTTGATAAAAATAAAATGTATACTTAATACTTAATTTAATGATCCATGTGTATTTTAATGTATGTTTCAGTGAGTGTACTTAAATGATTTAAATGAAATGTTATACATTGTTTAATTGCTGTGTATGGAAAACAACGAAAATCATGCATGTTTTTTGGCATTAAATAATGTCCATGTAAGCTATTCAAGAAACTGGGAAATCATAATTGTAAGAGTTGTAATCATTTTCAATGTAAAAGGAATGTGTAGTATAATAGCTCTTAGATTATATAGTTACCTATATTTATGTGTACAGATTACAGACACACGTATATATCCGTATAGATGCGTGTATCGATTTTGTATAACACATCGTGTAATCTTTAAGTTAACACGGTTATTTCAACAACAATCCAAAAGAACTAGCAAATCTCTTAAAGTCAACATAATAGGCAAACGTTGTCCATGGACGAGTCACTAAACTGACGTAATCATTGTGCATTAGTGAAAGTGCCCTAAAACTACTATAAGATGTCGTATAATAATCATAAGGAATAAGACTAAAATAACGAAAACTTGTGCAGTTACTAGAGTAAAGAAT
This sequence comes from Sminthurinus aureus, assembly GCA_034698265.1. Lineage (NCBI taxonomy): Eukaryota > Metazoa > Arthropoda > Collembola > Symphypleona > Katiannidae > Sminthurinus > Sminthurinus aureus. Next base: position 896 of record JAQGBH010006480.1, on the reverse strand, counting down.
AGACGGTACGTTTTTGTGCTTGTTTATACTGACTAAATTATATTTGATAATCGCGAAATCGAAACATCCAACTCGTTTTTAACGACATACTATATAAATTGTAAGTGATGTAATAACATTTGAGATTGCTAACTAATATAATAGGATAAAGAGTTCAAACTAAAACGTTTTTTAAATTCATTCAAAACACGGCCAATATATTATATTGGCTTGGTCTGTGTGTGTGAAATCACAATAAAGATACTAATGATGATAACATAGAACAGTATTAATTGACTATGATTTTCTAAACTTTCAATCATTTTAGCACCTCATAAAACTTGCATCGAAATATTTCATGACTTCCAACTTGAAATTAATAAATTTTGGCAGAAATAATTCAATTAAAATGGTTCAACGTTAAACATGACGCGTAACAAGCGTATAGCTACTTTAATGTTTTAATATTCATGTCATTATTTTGTAAAATCTTAAAAACATTACAAGTATAAAAATAAATTAAAAACTTAGATTGCATGTTTATGTTTAAATTTGACAGAAGTTTCAATAAATTTGGCTACATTAAGTAATAATTCTTCACTAAATTTAGGCCCTATCAGCTGCAAACTTAAAGGAAGGCCGTCAGTATTTAATTTGATAGGTATACTAATTGCTGGAAGTCCTAGAAAAGAAAATGAAGCATGTATATTCTGGTATTAGAAGAAATTCTATTGTGTAACATATTTGAATCAGTACTTGACATTTGTATATTACATTTTACATTAGGAAATAAATAACTAGTGAAATGGTATCATTATATGTGGAGTTCCACAAGAAAAGTGGCCGGTTTGAATTTTATAATTTATGCGCTGCGATCGCAGAAAAAATAGAGCTGTGCACAGAAAAAATATTGTAAC
>JAQGBH010006479.1:0-12440 GCA_034698265.1 Sminthurinus aureus | reverse complement strand
GTATTGATTCCATAGAAACAATGCTCTAGAACGCTTGAGAATATTTGTTATCGTCCCAGCTCTACAATTATTATTATCAAAATATAAAACTTAAAAATAAAAGTATTAATTAATCATGCTAGTGTTTTGGACAAGTTGGACAAAGTTGTTCAATTTTCCTGTAAAATAACAACAAGAAACAAGCCATTCGATACTATTGACTCGTGAACACAAAATACAGGTAGCATTATTATTATTATTATTATTATTATTAGTGTCATCATCATCATCATTTTAGTCATCAGGCTAATGCATCTTTTGTCGCTTCATTTGGTTTGTTCACATGAGAAATTATCTCAAGACTCGAGAGAGTGCGGAGTCTGAAGTGTGGAGGTGAAAAGTGAGCTGCACTTTGACTGATTACAGCTCATTCCTCATTGGTTCATGCTCCAAGATTTCTCTAGAATCTAGAATTGCCTCAATTTGCTTTCAAAGTTGAAAGGGTTAAAGGGTTGAGCGTGTTCAGACTAATTTGCCTCGTGTATAAAGTGCAGAGTATACAGTACATAGTACACAGTAGATATTGTATATTGTATGTTGTAGTTTTGATACAAAAGAGTGAAAGGAAAGATTTCCCATTCTCCATCATCCATTCATTTTCTCCACATATTGGAGACAGCCCTCTTTTGTACTTCATCTCCATAATTTATTGATATCTGCATAAAAGATTGCATTTGAGATTCTTGGAATTCTACAGATTACACAACAGTATTACAAATACTCTCATAGTTCAAAGCTCTAAACTCAAAGCTCAAAACTCAAAGCTTTTGCATCTAATTGAGCTGTAAAGGTATGTTGAAAAGGTGAAAAATGGATCAAGCTTCCAAGTTTTTTCTTCTTTCTCCCTTTACTTCTGGAAATTATGAATCGAATCATTCAAATGTGTTATTAACGGTGGAACAGCTCCTTTTATGCCTTTTATCCGTGTATATTGATTGACTGAACAATGCAAGAATTTTTACACATCAAACATCAATAGTGTGAAACGTGTAAAAGAAAGTATTAAAATCGGATGAATTGTGTGAAATTTGTGTAATATTTTAGCTCTCTGACTCTTCCCTTCGTTTTACAGCTGTAAATTGTACATTGCAGATTCTATATATTGAATTTTGAGAATTGAAAAATGAATACTTTTTCTCGTTACACTTTAACATTTGACAATTGACAATGGACGACCTTTGGAATTTGTACATCATCATCATCCTGTAAAATATAGAATACAGAGCACAGCGAATACATAGAGTCAAGAGTTAAGAGTAATTGTCGGCGTGCTTCTATTTATTTGCCTATTTCTTGACCATTTATCTAAAGTCTAGATTATAGAGTCTGGGGTCTAGAGTCTGGTATTTGGGCTGTTTTGCTCTTTGCCTTGTTTGCTCACAAATACTTATATTCAAGTGCAATAGAGAAATGAATGTTTGAAATTCCTTCTTACTCTGACGTTTGACTTGTTTCCACGACTCTTGAAGCTTTCCCCAGAACCCTAGAAATATTTATAGTCAGATGCCTCCTTTGAACCATAGAATAGAATAGAATTGCATACCTCTGATGATCGAGGCAAGTCAAGTCAAGCCAACATTGAACATTGAACATTCAAATTTCCTCCAGGAAAATCCAGGGCATTATTGCGAAAATACCTTACATTCCATTGCTGCTGACGTTTAATCAAAATCCGGGTGGGTTCACCAGAAAACCAGTCCTTGACAAAAGTCCCTTGTTTCATCCATTTTATTCATTCTTCAGTCTCCATTCTCCATTCTCTTTTATACTTACTTTGCATCCCTCTTCTCACAGATAAAAGATGGCACATTCTACGCCATTTGTTTTTAACTTTTACAGTGTACAGATATTGATCGTCATGTCATCCAAATTTTTCCTTTGTACCCAGAACCAAGAACCAAGAATGTGACATTCCTTCATTTATACACACAATATATTATATCCTGCAAATACTTGACAGTCATCTTGCTGTGATGCTGTGAAGCCTCACAAATGACAAAGCATTTGATAAAACGTTTCGCATCAGCATGAGCAAGAAAATTGATCAGGCTAAAAATTTGATCATCAACCCTCGAGCATTTAAAATCTAGTTAGAACTTTTCCTAGGAATCTAGAAACTTGGAAGAATCAATTCTTGAAAACCAAGTGGGTAAATGTGGTAAATGTCGAGTTGTTTTTGTAAATTTGTAATTTTATGTGGTTTTCCATTGATTTTGTACAAGGTACAAACTAAAATTCGTCTACATTCTTCAATTCTTCAGCTCGTCCCCGTAGGTGCTAATTTCATCAGAATACTTATTTACTCGGAATAATACACATTTATATTATTGTATTATATTTCAATTCTTGTGGTGCAAAAGGAGCGTCGGTCCGCTGGAAATATCCGTTCAAGACTCAAGACAATAGTAGCACTAGTAGTGATTTGTGATTGGTCATAGGACATTGCACAACGCACACACTTGTAAAAATGGTGAAGAGAAAAGGAAAAAAATCCTTTACGATTTGTCTTTCTTTTACATTTTTTGGATCTAATATGAAGTCATGACGTGTAGCTTGAAGATTGTAGATTGTAGATGTGTAGGATGAGCGGAGGGATATAAATATCTAATAATAAAAAACTAGAGCTAGAGAGCGCTCCAAGATATAATATTTGGTGGAAATGAATGACTCCAATGGGATTGTTTTTTTTGTCTGGAGTGAGTTTTGAGTCTGGAGTGGAAAGAGATGTCGACAGCCCGTAGTCGACATATCTACAATGTGTGTGCTATCCTTTTCCACTCTTCTCTACATTACACTACACGGCATGGCATTGGATTATATTACATTATGTTATATTACATGACTCGTGTTTAGCTGGTAAGGATGAAGGGAAAGAGTTGGATGTGAAGACCCTTGAGCATCCTCCTTTCAGCGTGTCATCAACTCGGTTGGCCCGACACATTGCCCTCTTGAGACATCCGCTATCTACTCTCTTCATTCGCCATCCACTGTTCTCTTTTTCCTCTTCATCTTCGTTTCGAGTTTCGAGGATATCCAAGTTTTCCTCTTCCTCGTTGGGATAACCTCGTTGAATTCCTGTCAAATGTAATTTTTACCACTCTTCATTCCTCATCTTCTCATCCTCTCCTTATAAATGTAACTTAAATGACCGAAAGACCATGAGCCGTACTTTCTACATTGTACATTTATAAACAATTTTTTCCAGTTTAGCCTGGTGTCTGGTAAAGGTCGTATCGAGAAACTCAGACTCAAGACTAGATTTTGTTTCGTAAGATACTTTTTAGGCTTTGGTTTATTTTGAATCAGAGATGAATGAAATTCAGGAACATAAAAAAGTCAATAGTGAGATATAAAAATTATACCGTGTTTCCTTACATTGCTTTTGAGTTTTGTGTACAGATTACAGATGGTCAAATGAATTGTTATTTTGTATCCAATTGTCCATTATCGCACTTTCTTTGTTTAGGTTTTGGTTTAGTTCTTGATTCTTAATGTTTGATGTTGGTTCTCGTCGTTCGTCGTTTGTCGTTTGTCGTTTGCTGTTTGTCGGTCCGTTTTGGATTGAATTGAGATTCATTAGGAAAAAGGGAAAGAGTGTAGCTAAGAGGATGGAGAAAGTGGGATTCAGTTTAAGTTGAACGGAAAGTGTGAGGAAGGGCAAAAGAGACGACACATGACACCGAGGACTAAAGAGTGTAGACTAAAGAGTAAAGAGTGAGGAGACAGTAACAAGGAAAAGGACAATGACAACGACAACGAGGAAATGAGCTGACATGGATTTTTGGATTTGAACTTCCCATATCACCCGCTCTTCTTGCTCCTTCATCCTCCATCTCCGTCTATTTTTCTCCGTCCGTTGGTTTGGTTTGGGTTTCTTTTGGGTTTGTCTCCTATGTGTTTAATTAAAGAGGGGGAACGTTGGAGTGATATATTTATTGTTCAAGCCCATTATTTCCGACTTGAATGGATATGGGCTGGCTGGTGCTTGGCTGGTCTGGTTGCTTGATTTTCCTTTTCCTTTTGTTGCAAACAGAAACCAGCAGCAGTTCAGTTCAGTTCAGTTCAGTGCAGTCTACTCGCATACACAATATGTATCTCCACCACCCACTATAGAATATAGAATATAGAATATAGAATATAGAAAGATGGCTGATATGTCATCATGTCTTGTGTCTTGTGTCTGTATAGATTCACTACTAAAGATTCTATTTGTAACCAGCGCCAAATTGCACACAAAGAGGATCACCCGGCTCTTCTTTATTTATTTATATATACAAATCCAAATGTCTAGATATTCATTCATATCCCAGCTTATATCATTTACAAGTAAATGTAAAGCAAAGGCGGTAGAGACTATAAGTAGCTACCACTATGAAAACTATGAAAACCAACTCATATCCATGTCCATTTCCATATCCGTCACTGCTTCTCTTTTCCACTTCTTTGTCTATCAAGAGAAAGGAAAGGCTGGAAACGACGAGCAGGAAAAGTGAACAAAGCACAGAGAAAAGCTCTCGGTTACTTTCCACTTTTCAAATGTATGCATAATGTATATCAAAAACCAAACAAATAAACCAAATAAATATGCATGACTAGTGATAAAAATGGTGTAGTTATTTCAATATTTTCATTCTGAATTTTCCTCTAGTTGTTCTTTCATTTGGTTCACAGTGCCAGTGCCAGTGCCAGTGCTAGTGTCAACATTAGCAGCAGAGCCAAAACCAGAACCAGAGCTAGTAAAAACACTCGTGGAGAAACAAAACAACAAGGGGATAAATGGATGAGGGTGAAAGGGTTATATTTGTAAAACTAATTTGTTTCATGGCGGAACAATTCTTTTGTCTTTTGTCTTTCTCCTCGCTCCTTTCCTTTAGTTTTGTTTCCTTTTCTCATCCTAGGCAGTCCTTGTCTGTCTGTCTGACTGTTTATACTCTGTTCTATTCTCTTATTACAATTGTCCTCCGTCTCCTTGTCTATGTCTATGCCTTTGCCTATGCATATACAGTATACACGTACTCTGTACTCTACATTCTACATTCTACATCGTATCAATAGCTCTGTTTCTTTTCCTTTTGTATATAAATGTTCGTCCTTTTCTTCCCTTCTTTCCTTTCCAAATTTCTTGCGCCTTTGAATTCCGAATTTGTACTTTGGACTTTGATCCCTAAATATTATATCACCTATTTGGTGTGTATTGTACGATATACTCTCCCTTTTCCTCCGCACCCTTTCTTTTTGTACACTTTCCGCTTTAATCTCATCCAGATCCGCATATCCAATTTGTATATATGCGTGCTTTTTCTTTATTTTATAAGCTAGAGACTCGAGACACCAGAAATCGTCTTTGTGGGTCTAGTCTCTAGTCACTGCACTGTTTTCAACAACTCCAACTCCAGTTGAAAACAAACATCCTTTGCAATCCAATTTTCACAGCTCTGGATGTGGATCCGGATCCGGATCTCAGGAAACTGAACAAAGGTAAAGATGAACAAGGGAGAAAAGGCGAAGAAGAAAGGAGAAAGTACTCAAAGTGTCTGTAGAATACTGTTTGTACAGATCAAAACAAGCCAAAAGGCACAAGTTTCTGTATTTTGTATTCTGCACCCCTTGACTTTGCTTTTCTTGTCTCCATAAATATCTCTGCATTTCAAGAGGAAGGAAAATGAAAACTTTCTGTTTTCCGTTCCCTTTGAACAGTTTGAACAGTGTGGATAAAAGTTCCTTCTGATGTGAAATCAAAACAATAAGCAGTGAAAACCAGATTAAATGGAATTAAATGACATCTTTTTCCATCGTACAGAATACAAAATATAGAACAAAGAAAAGAAGCAAATTTTTTGCCCTCTCGTCTCGCTTAGTTTTTTCAAAGGTACTGTCTAAAATGTATTCACCTGTATCCAACTGTTCAGAGTTTCGGTTTAGAGGTAAAAAGCACGCACATAATAAAAAAATAATAATTAAGTGAACAAAAGGTGTAAAATGATCTTCTTTTGTCTTCCGCATTCGTATTCGGTGTCTTGTATAATTGCAAAATTTAGAATTTAGAATAGGATGCTCGGAGTTTTGAGCTTCAAGTTTGGAGTTAAGGAGTTATTCCCATTAAATTGAGCAAATAAAACTGAAATTGAGAACTGAACCCATCATGCTTTAATTAAAAGGTTTTTCACCTAATACGCTCAACGCTTAACGCTTAAAAGGGTAGTGAGCTGAAAAGGATTTGTTTTACCATCATTAAAATTTCCTTTGTCATTCGCAGAACGTAGATATTCCTTTCAAAAAAAATACTTTGATGTACATTCATTTCTTATTCATTATTCATTACATGATGCTCCATGCGCGTTAGATTTGGGAATTGGCGTTTTGATAGATCTAGGATCTAAAAAGGTGAAAGTATTTTACTATTGTTTCGCTTTCGGAATAAAACGTTTCAGTACTTCAATCGGAGGAGTTAGGGAAAAATATCGTAGACGGGTCTGCTTTGTACCTTTTTTCGATAAAAATATCGAGTTGAAATTGTAAATGAATGAAATGCTGCGCAGGTAGCTTCAATGTTCTCATTTATAGTGTACTTTTCACTCAGTCCTTCGTTAGTTCTGGTTTCTTGATTATTTGGAACGAGGATTGAGGAGAGAGGAACAGATGTTTTAACGGTAAAGTAATTTGGATCAATCCACCTTTCCTCCTTTCTTCTTTCCTCTCCATTACACAAATTACTCATCCACAAACAGAATCGTCTACACAATCCACCCGTTTTCATTTCATTGTATTTCCTTTCAGTAGAAAGCATTTAGCTGCTTTGAATTTGAAACCCTGCAAATTTTAATGTTAAACTCTTTGATTTCCATTTCGGTATCATCCTCTTGGTAGGCCACTTTTTTTCTCGTTTTTTGCATATCTGATGATTTAAGCTGATTTAAGCATTGAGAGTTGAGTGGCTGACAGATTTTTCTGCTCTTTATTTGAAAGCCATTTTTTTAATAATATTTTCTATTCTGAAACTGAGAGGAAATGGGGGAAGTACCCGAGCTCTGAATCCAAAGTGAAAGCAAAAGTGAAAACATCTAATCTACATATAGATACATAGATACAAAGAAAGAAGTTATTAGTAAGTTAGCTTTAATTCCTATTAAACATGGCGCGCCCATAGGGACATTCTCTACTAGCATTTTCTAAATATTCCTTTGTATTCTTGCTTTATTTCTTCTACCTGAAGTTTCTCTTCTCTTGATTGTAATTTGTATTCTACTCGTAAATAGATGGATTCCACTGTTATTATTATTATTATTATTTCCATTTCATCTCCTACTTTTCCTCCATCGTCGTCTCTAATTCCTTGATGATTTTTATTGCGGAATTCTTCTCTGCTCGCTTTATTCTTTCTCTCTCCTTGTTTGAATACTTTTGAATACTTTCCCGGAATCTCCTTAGTTTTAGTTTTCATTTTCATTTTCATTTTCTCTCCTCTTGAAATTTGTCTTCAACATCCAGATCCAGTTCCACATCAAATTTTATAACTACTTGAGGAAAGAGGATGAAGGAACACAGTACAGTGCAGTAGGTAGAGGATTCCAGAATCTAGATTCTGGATTCTAGATTCTGGATTCAAAATGGAAGATAGAAAACGCTTTACAATGATCGTCATCGTCATAGGCGGAAAACACTTAAAATATGTAGCATCCCAACTCAACTAGCCAAACTTTTCTCCAGGAAACTTTCAAAGATCTTCTCGAACGTCTACAGTCTGCAATCTACAGGCACAGCCGAGGCGAAGACAGATATTGCAAGTACACACGTATAGATAAATGTCTATGTGATATTCTGCTATATGTATGTATGTACAAAAGAATTCGGTGGAGATAACACCAGAAACCAAAAGCGAATGTCGACGTTACCGTATACTCTATACTCTATACTCTATACTCCACTCTCCATTCTCCATTTAGTCACTACTTGAACTTTTAATAAATCAGCAAACTCTTTTCAAACTTTCATTATATAATATTATATCAAATGATAATGTTAGCACTTTTCAAAGATTCTCCTTGCCGCTGTCGTTCTCTTTCTCGTCCTGGTTGTCATTGACTTTGGTGGACTTGGTTCGGTGTTCGGTGTGCTGCGTGTGGCGTATACTTTCTTCCTTAGACAAATTCAATAAAAGTAGTAATGATTGGAAGACGCGAAACCTAACCAAACCAGACCAAACCAAACCAAAGAGTCCAATCAAGAAGAGAGTGAAGGCAACATGCTGTCTTAATATATTTTGATCAAGATTTCTCTAATTTTTATTGGCTTGTGTATAATAACGATGACAATGACAATGACGATAACGATAAACGGAGATTAAATTAGCTTCTGCCCAAAAGAGTTGAGATCCAACACCAACCCACAGACTTTTCTAATGGAATCATACACAAGACGCAAGACTCAAGACGCAAGATATTAAACAGAAGAATCTGCACAAGTTGGGAATTACTTGCTATAGTTTTTACTTTTAGTTTTACTTGTAATTTATGTATACGGGCAAAGAATTTAGAGAGGGCAAATTATTATCATAAAACTTTCATCTTTTCTTCAAGCCTCGACATATCTGTACCCTGTACGCTGTGCACTGTACACTGGACGCATTGTAAAGATTACAGATTTATTTATACCAAATTTTAGAATTCTGCAGTTGGTGAACTTTCAAGAGAAAACTAGAAATCATTTAATAGTTTTGAGCTCCAGTTCAAAACTCTGCATATTTTAATCTTTAAACTACGGTAGTAAAAATAATAAGGAAAAGGACACCGACTCAACTCAAAACTCAATACTCAACTGAACCGCTTTTAAAAATCTCATTTCAAAGTCATGTTTGAATATGAATACAATTTTACTCTGCGTTTTATGTCATATTCTACGATCTACTCAAATGCTCAAATAGGCAAATAAAGTCTTTGGATCCCAGATTCCAGATTCCAGTTTCCGGATTGAGCAGAATATAAAATGGTAATAGTACTAAAAGCTTATTTATCTATGCATGAGGTGAATTCTCCATGAAATTTCCTATGAGAAATTGAACAGAGGAATAAAATGAATTTTAAATAGTGACTAATGCATCTAGTGTCTAATGGCTAATGGCATTTTAAGTGGGCTTTTAGCACCTTTTCGCCATCATAATCCATCAAAAAGGTGCTCAAAACTCAAAACTTCAAGCTCAAAGTTCAAAGTATCCGCAAATCTCAGCTTTATTCATACAAATTTTATACTTTAGGCAAATAAATAAATGTGAGATGATGCATAAATTTGAAAAATCCATATTCAAATTCAGATTCAAATACTTCTAATCTCTTTGTTTTTGCCCTTTGGAAGTCGGCATCATCTAAATTTAAATTAGTTGTAAAGTGCAAAGAACAGGTACATATTACATAGAGAAACAGAAGCAGAAAATACGTAGAAAATAGATGGTTTATCTTTTATCTCTTTCCCTCTAATTTATTCTTTGTTTGTATATAACTCGTTAAATTTTATCTCTAGCTTCATTTTCAGTCTCAGTTTCATTCAAATTCACTTTGTTTAATTTCATTCACCCGGTTTCGGATTCGGATTTGGATTTGTTGTTTTAGTTTTTGTTGGTGCCTATTTGTAAGAAATGCTTATTCTGGGTGTTTACTGCTGGGTTTAGCGTGGGTTGACTTGACTTGGTTTGGGTGTAACGTAGTTAATGTTTAGAGTTTAGAGTTTAGAGGGTCTTGTGATTTTACGTCCTACTAATTGGTGACGATGATGACGACAACGAGGAACGAGGATGACGAAGACCCCATACGTAACAATTAAAATGTCTGCGTGAGACTCCCTCCACATAATTTTGAAGCCCGAGCGAAGCGAGCTCTTCTCTGTCTGTCTCTCTCTCTCTCTCTCTGCCGCATCTTCTATTTATTTCTTCCTGCCTACTGCCTAATAGGGGAAAGAATAAGAATACGCAGAGACGGAGAAAAGGACGAGCATTTGTAAAGTGTGAAATGAGACGGCGAAACGGTAACACAAACACACCATATACCACACACCATGGCAAGCACATTCAGAGAATTCCATATGTATTCGTGCATTAGCAGACCAGACGGAGAAATGAAAATTGGGGAAGAAATTGAAGAGCTAGAGAAGAGAAGCAAGAAGTTTATTTGGTTTCTCTCTGGCTCCAACTCCAAGTCCAACCTGAAATGAGTTTGTAACGGTCGTAATAAAGAATGATCTGGAGAATATATCTGCATGCAGAAAACATTAGACGGAGCTGAATGCAGCAGAAATGTATGCAGACTGCAGAATGGAGACTGGATAAAGTACAGTTTAGAGTGTAGAATGTAGACACACATTTGTGTACATCATTGTGTCCTCTTCTACTTACACTTGTACAATGTACATTTTACATCTCCATGCTACATGTTACGTCTTGAATCTGTAGAGTTGAGTATAGAATCTAGAATCTAGAATCTAGACTCTAGAACCTAGAATTTAGAACTGGGAAGACGACGGAGACAGAAACGGAGATGGAGATGGGAGCAAATGAATATTATAATATAATTAGTAAAGTATACTCGCTTTAGGAAGAAACTAGAGAAACTAGACAAATTCCTTCAACACAGACCAGACCCAGTTGCACACAAACTAGTTTGTAGCTGCAGTATAAAACTGGATTTACATATGTATATAGAGTGTAAAATGCAGAACTGCAGAACTGGAGAAAGGGAGAAGGGAGAACTACTTACACAAAAGAGGACGGAGAACTGAGCTGGAAATGGATGCCTCATCAACTAAATGAGTTTAACAAGATGTACTACTTACAGACATTTAATAAATGAACCCCAAAGTTTAATGTGAGAGTCATGATAGGCAAATGCAAAAGCTCAATCTGGTCCTCTCTAGCTCAGAGCTCAAAACTTCAAACTCTAGATTCTAGACTCAAGACTCTAAAATATTGCACTGTGTTTGCACTACAAACTTACATGTACAATGTAGCTTGTAGGTTGTAGGTATTTTGCACTCAAAACATTCAGGTTTGACACGTCAGATTCATTTCTAACGGAGAAAATCCTGTGAATTTCCACATTTTCAAATCATGAATTAGAAATGAGCAACTCAAGAACTCAGAAACTCGAGGAAACAAGAAGTCACAAGTCAAGGAAATAATTTGCTGTCTACTTTTGTATTTATAAATCTCATTCTGCTGTACCGCTTTCTCTCTCTCTTTTCCAACTCCCAATTAACAAATGTGTTACTTAGCAAATTGTGTGTTAATATTTATTTGAATCGTTATTATTATCATAAGCACGACATGCGACATTCGGCATGCCTGGTGACTCCAAAGTATCGGGTAAAGTTACTTGTGAATTTCAGTTGGACTTTCTGTGAAGAACAAAATATTGTATATGTATTGAAATGATATTCCTTCTTGATTACCCTAAACCTTGTAGTTGTGTCACGAACACAACTTTTAAGGTACATGAGAATCAAAAATATACTAAAATTTTTCAATGCACAATGAAACGTTAAATTTTCCTGAGGAACTTGTTTTTGCCATTTTTCATCGGCATCAATCATCGATTTCCTTCCGAGTTGATATCCTAGCTAAAATTAAAGGTAATCGTTATGAGAATTTAGTATCTATTTCACTTTACCAACTCTGTTCTACTAAATCCTGTTCAATGTTTGATGCAAATTTGTAAATAAATAAAATGGCGGGAAAATTAAACGTAGGGCTTTTGACATTGTTTCTGGTGCTGTTTCGTCCATTTTTTGCTACTGGTAGGTTGAATGAAGGGTTTCAAACCAAGATTTTGTATCCTAGAACTAAATTGGAACCGTCATCAGTCCCTTTGGAAGTTAAAGTTGAGCGATTCCTCCCTCCTGCACAATATCAAGGTCAAGGTGATTGTTAGCTTTTATGATTCCGACTTGCTATTTTTTCTGTCAACAAGTCCTTTGCCCATCATTTTGAGGCGTACAACACTTGGGGAGACAAAATGGAGAGCAACATATGCAAATTCAAAAAAGGTGGATGAAGAAGTTACCAAAATTTCCGGCAGGCCTTTAAAGTGCTACATGAGTTTTTTTTCTACCCCCAAACTCGGTTTCATCTGTACCTGTTTCCATCAGATCGTGTTGGTGATGATCTTACGTCCATAGGAAAACAAATGTTTAAAAATGACCCAAAATATTTTTGCTATGATTTAACAATAAAGTTGTTCCATTGGTTGGGCGCATATCCTTTGTAAAATAACGCCGTTTACAGTGAAAATCTGCACAGTTATCTGAACATCTTGGACGCGATATGTTTGCGGCAACTTTCGGACACTTGAGCAACTTCTGGACACTTTCAGCAACTTCCCAAGACTTGAGCAACTTCTGGACACTTTCAGCAACTTCCC